>JAFVLL020041372.1:10000-16031 GCA_021397915.2 Tor tambroides | reverse complement strand
ACAAAAAAAAAAAAAAAAAAAAAAAAATCATTCTCACCAGAATACAGACTCTCCTCCTCGCCCTGTGCCAGTGGGGTCACCGTCTGAATGATGAAATCTCTCTGGAGTGGGGAATGCAACATCTTGATATGGACAGTTTACTGGCAACCATGATATGCTACCTCAATTTGCAGCCATATGTGCAATAATGTTGCATTAACTGTATTATAAATGTTATTTTACCTATCATGCAGTTATGAAATTTTACCATTTTACCACCGTTCACTTTCAGAACTCAAAACTTTATTTCCAACTGAAAAATTAGCCTTTTATGTATTTTTTTCCCTCATAATGGTTTTAAAGGAAATAAACCTAAAATATGAACAACACTTTAACACTGTAAGCAGTACACAGTATTGCAAATTGTAATGCACACAGAATGAAATAGACAATTAAGCTCACCGTTATTATAATAATTTAAGACATTAAAGAGACCTTCATAATGACTCTGTAAAACATATATTCATTTTAATTTAGTTTATTTGTATCACTTTTCATAATATACACTGCTCGAAGCAGCTTTAAAGATATACTCTTGACGTTTAAAATACCTTATTTTGATTGTTAAAAACACATCTTGTAACTTTCTCATCCTTTAGTTAAAACAAAAACACCAGTGCATTCAGCAGATGACTTAAGGGAGCCTGATGCCTTATAAGGGAACTATTTTGGTGCTTTAATTTTTTAAGGGTGAAATAGTTTAGTTTAGTTTAGTTTTATCGATTTATATAGCACATTTAATAACAACAGTGTCGACCAAAGTGCTGTACAAAATTTTTAAAATAAATACATAAAACAACTAACCATATAAAACAAATCACAAATTATGACAAAGATAACATCACACATAATCAAATATTTGACAGCATTTACTCCAGACCATAAGCCGTGAAGATTTAAAAACCTGAAAAGAGGAGGCTGATCTTATATACAATGGTAAATTATTCTACAGCTTAGGTGCTGCCACCGAAAAAGCACGATCCCCCTTAAGTTTCAGGTGCGTCATATGTACCGATAACAAAAAAGAATCTGATGACCTTAAAGGCCTGTTAGTCACATGGTACAAGAGGAGCTCAGACAGGTAAGATGGTGCCAAATCTACCATAGATTTATACACAAACAGCAGTACCTTAAACTGGATTCGAAACTCGATAGGAAGCCAATGCAAACTAATCAAAACTGGAGTGATTCTCTCTCTCTTTTTGGTCCCTGTTAAAAGTCTGGCCACAGCATTTTGGACCATCTGGAGACGAGATAAACAAGACTGAGTAATTCCTAAATACAATGAATTACAATAGTCCAATCTTGTTGAAGTAAATGCATGAATAACTGTCTCCAGATCCTTAAAAGAAAGAAAATATTTCATTTTAGCAATCATCCTAACCTGAAAAACTGAATTTATCTGTTTATCAAATTTGAGTGCCGGGTCAAGAATAACACCCAAATTCTGAGCACAAGTGCCTACAATTTTAGTTATAGGACTCAAAGCTTTAGAAAGGATGGAAGCACATTCAGGCCATCCAAAGACCAACATTTCTGTCTTAGAATCATTTAGCTGTAAAAATTTTTCCACCATCCGAGTTTTAACTTCACTCACGCAATCAATCAGAGACTGGAGAGATATATTGTCATGTGGTTTCATTGGAAAATAAAGCTGTATATCATCTGCATAAAGATGGTATGAGATCTGATACTTACGAAAAATCATAGCTAAAGGAAGAAGATAAAGGGAGAACAAAACAGGGCCTAAAATGGAACCCTGTGGTACCCCACATGTACATGAAGCATTAACAGAGGTAAAATTCTCAGTAGCTACACAAAAAGATCTCCCCTTAAGATAGGATGTGAACCAGCTTAATGCTGTTCCCCTAATTCCAACATACTCCTCCAGTTGTCTCAATAAAATAGAATGGTCGATAGTGTCAAAAGCCAAGCTTAGATCCAGAAGGACCAAAACCCCACATTTCCCAGAGTCAACAGCTAATAGCAAATCATTTAACACTTTCAAAAGAGCAGATTCTGTACTATACTGAGCTCTGAACCCAGAATGAAACTTGTCCAATGTATCACTATTCTTTAAGAAGGAAGAAAGCTGATGAAAAACAACCTTCTCCAATACCTTTGAAAGGAAAGGAAGTTTTGATATAGGCCGGTAATTGGCTAGGACCTGTGGATCAAGGGTAGGCTTTTTAAGTGCAGGGTGTATCACTGCATGTTTAAAACAGGATGGAACATAACCATTATTAAGACTACTATTAATAATAAACTGAATATATGGACCAATGGTATCTAACACTTCCATAGTTAAAAATGTGGGAATAGGATCCAGCGAGCAAGATGCAGGTTTCATATGACAGATAATGTCCATTAAAGAAGAAATAGACACAGGCTCAAAACTAGATAATGTAGCAGAATTGCAATAATCATCAAAAGAGACATTCCCAGAGTGTACAATATTAGAGCGAATATTTTGGATCTTATTAATAAAAAACTCTAACAAATCATTACAAATTAAAGCAGATGCACCAGGAAATGAAATTGTAACAGGATTTAAAACCCTACTAATAGTACTAAATCAAATTTTAGGTCTGCCAGCATTGCTTGAGATAAGATTAGAAAAATATAATGACCTAGCATTCTTAACAAATTTCTGGTAAGTAACTAAACAATCCCTCAAAATTTCATAGGAAACTTGCAGTTTGTCACTTTTCCATTTTCTCTCAGCTTGCCTGCATTTCCTTCTTAAAACTCTAGCTACACCATTTAGCCAGGGCTGACTTCTCGATTTAGGATATTTCAATTACTAAGGACTTTACCAGCTCATCACAGAACCCAAGGGAACACTTTTTTTTAAGATGCAAGATTACATAAGAACACATATTGAGGAATGAACGATGTCTCTTTTTATAACAGATGGTCATTAGTGCTCTGCTCTTGTCCAGGTAAAGTTCTTCTTGGTGAAAGTACTGGCACACGACCAGTCAGAGTGGGTTGCATCTCCCTCTTCTGGTTGAAATAATCACCACTTGATTGCTCTGGTAATCATAAGTTTGTGTTGATCAGGCTTATTTGCAGTGTATTTGTAAGGAGTTACTTTTGTGTCTTTTTTATGCAATCAAACACACCATGCTTAAGAGCTAATAAATAAAAGATTTCCAACAAAGTTTTCTTATGGCTGTTTTAATGACATAAAGTGATTGTGAAATCACATGTAAAGGAATTATTTTTGAATGGATGCAGTTAGTTATTACTTAAATTTTGGTCTGTTTGCTGATACATGACAGGTCAGTGGTGTCCAGTCCTGTTCCTGGAGGTCCATCATCTTGAAGAGTTTAGCTCCAGCACACCTGCCTGGAAGTTTCTAGTATTACTGAAGACCTTGATTAACTGATTCAAGTAAATGATAAGTAAATGATGCACAAATATAATTTTTTTTGGTTAAGTAACCCTTAAAAGATTACAATGTTTCCTGTGAGCATGTGTGTGTGTGTTACAGATGGGTCGAGCTGGAGGCCAAAGTGCTGCCCCAAAGCACCACAATTACTATTGTGTCCATCGATGGAGAGGAACATGAACTCTCAGTCTTACAGCTCTCTTCACTCGACAGATATTGGAAAATCCATCATTTCACTAAAGATATTTTCTATCTTGACTTTCCTGATACACATTACATTTGGCTAATAATGCCAAAGCTACCATAAAATTGGGTAGTTGTTTGTTAATGGGTTGCCACTGACACAATTTGTGAGGATACTGAGTAAATTTGACCAATAAATCACTGTTTGTCTCAATGTCATTGTTTTTTTCCAAACACTGTAAGACAATTTCTCCAATGTGTTTGTCACAGGGCCCAGTAATTCCAGTGCATCTTCTATGTGCTAAAGACTTTGGCAGTAACTTGTATGTTCTTTGTGATACAGACATGTATAATGATGTTGTTACTTTTCAAGACATTAAACCTTTGATTTTCGCCTAGAGGACCCTTTTTGATGTGAATGAAGAAAGAATAAGATGTTCCAGAGACTGTTGTAGCTAGGATGTTGTGATTTAATCAGATGTGGTACTTGGTTTGAAAAGTTTGAAAATAGACAACGATGTCACTGAAGAAGCACTGCATGTATTTAGCAGTCAAAACTAGGGGGACTGACTAAAGGGACACAAAGGCATTGGGGGGCCCAACACAATAAACTGCACAGGCTTGGTGATATGCACTCTATAAATGTCTGTTGGCAAAAAGGCCCTCCAAATTTTGTAGTGACTTATATCATGTACTGTTATGGGTGTTAAACCCAAAAATGGATTCTTTTCTTTTTTCTCTCTCTCTCTCTGTGTGGAACATACAAGATGATATTTTGAAGACTTTCTTGGTCCATACAATGAAATTCAATGGGGTCTTGTGTTGTTTGAACTTCAAAGTTCTTCAAAAATGTCTTAAGTTCCACAAAATAAAGAAAAGGAGGGTGAGGTATTAGTGGGCATGAATTCCTAGCAAAAAACTGGTACATTCTTACAATGACATATCTACACACACAATATGACAACCTGAAACATAATGTAATTTTACACAATTATGAAGAAAATACTTTTTTTTTTTTCAGTTTTTATTTCCTTCAAAAGTGAAATTCAAATTTGCACAAAAGAGTTAGAATGAAAACACTGATCATGCAAACATTTACCACAGATTTCAAACTTATCGTTACATGATTGTCACATTACATAGCCCTGTATATGCATATATAAATATATAAACTTTTTCCTCCAATGATCTAGCACGGACTAAAAAAAATAAATAAATCACTGAAATGAAATGACCAGATTAAGTCATTAGATGTATATTTATGACTTCACTAGAAACTTGCAGTGCCATCAATTTCAATTAAAATGATAATTTTCCAAAATTTAAAAAGGTCCTGGAGGTTTGTGCGGAATAAATAAGTGCACAATTGTGATATATTCTCTGTGCTTCTGGATAGTGAAACATTGTGCAGTTTACATATTATCTCAGGAAAGTACCTCTGAGGGAATTTATATACAATTTCAGAGGCGGTTTATTCATTTGTCACCCCAAATTTGTGGGAACACAGTACAATTTGATTGATTATTGTGTTTCTTCATAGCTGTAATTCAGAATATAAGTAAATATAACTAGCTCTGATTAAAAAAAGGTACATTTACGAGACAATATATCTTATAAATGATACATGTAAAAATATATAAAACACAGACTTATGTGTTTAGTTTCAGTGTCATTTTCTGAAAGCAGAAGAGATTTGGACTGGAAAAGGTTCTCAGGCAGGTCAAGACATGTTTCTGTAAACAAATATCAAAAATAAAACAGGCTTCCTGTATAAAGATGTCGTAACAGAGCTCACGTATCAGATGTGTGGATCTTCAACAATTCATTTAAAGTCACTTGTACAACTGCAATTTCACAGACGAATAAAAAGGGTAAAACACGTATTTACATGTGATATGAATTATCACAGACTTGAATTGATCCCATTAGATATTTGGTTATGTCTCAAAGGTGAGCAGGGTCTGGATGGCTATTGTCTTCAGCCGGGCTTCTTTCTGTGCTCTGTGATAGCGTTCCAGAGTTTACACAGGACTCCACCTCTGGAAACACAAGACAAAATCATACACTACTTGTGGCCCTTTTTATTGTGCATAGCAGAGAAACGTAATAATCCTAAAGCTAATGTAAATAATGCCAGTTTCACACCACATGTCGACATCATGCGTACACAACTACAACAGCAACGCTCATGTGCTTTCACAGTGACTGGGCTTCTCCTACACCTCTGCGTAAAACAATGAGAAACGGCACTGAATATTTACTTTTATAATTTCATTTATATATTTTATAGCTTTATAAAATATTTATTAAGAGTGTGCCACTGAGCATATTTCAATAACTTTATCATCTTGAATTTTACATCTAAACAGTAATTCATTTTCAAGAAATGGAATCAATCCTCAAATGACTGAATAT
>JAFVLL020041372.1:0-7500 GCA_021397915.2 Tor tambroides | reverse complement strand
ATGAAATAATTATTTTTTTAAAAATAAAATACAGAAAATTTAGAAAGAAAAAAAAGTAGGCTTTTAGATTTAACTAATCAACAGATTAATTGATTATCAGAGAATTATTGCTAACAGTCCTAATCACGATGCGTTTAAATCGTGGAATCGAAGGAAAGATTTGAGAGCAACAGTGGAATAATGGCTTGGGTCTGGGTCTGTTCTTCACACATAGTTATTGAACGACTTCAGAATACCTGGAATAAATGTCATATGGACAACCTATGTGATACTTTATGGTGTTTTTTTATGACATTCTTCGGGTTTGACAGGCCCATTAACCATTCACTTTAATTATATGCAAAAAGTAAACTAACCCCTACACCACACCACAATCAGGGATCTTATATGGCATTCATTATTTGTTACAGATCATCAGAGTCTGTCACTATAACTCGCATGTGTACAAATGCACCCAATACTGCACATCAGAGCTGCAGATAAAACAAAACACCACCACTTACCTCTTGGTCTCTAGCTTCATGCGACCCAGCTCCATGCTAATTGATCGCTGAGCGCTCTGAGACTCATGGGAAACTGTTGAACTGAGCGTGCTCACTCCAGATGTGGCCACAGTGTCGTCATGATGAGCGATAGGTGGTGCTATATCCTTAAGGGCAGCGTTCCCCTGAGGAACTGTGTCCTCATCAATGTCCTCTTGCTCAGCGGGGTCGCTCTCAGACGCCAAAGTGAAGTGTGGCCTCAATTCTGAGCGTGAACAAACAAACGTCAAATGAACGGCTCCTTGAGCCTTCGCAGGGCTGCACATTTTGGATATGTCATTTACTGGACACAGCCAGGTCAGATCATAGAGCACCAATAAGCTGAAGAGTCAACTCAGTTGTGTTAAATAAGGGGGACATCCAAAATGCACAACGCTGGGAGGCTTCAGAAATTCTCTACCTTAAATGAACAGCAGCCAAGAAAATGGATTGTTTTAAAAGGAAACTCTGTTGCTGTTTACCCGGTACTAATATGATGATGGCAGTCTGTACAGCCTTTCGAATGATGTTATCCAGAGCAAACATCCAGTGCGGCTTTATGTTGTGGTTATGCAGGACTTTATTTACCTGGAGAAACACAAAATGTTGGGCTATAACTATATTTAGTTTTCTATAATGAACTTTTACATTTAAATTTGAACTTCAGGAAAAAAAGGTCATTATTGAGTTTTTCAAGTCAACATAAAATAGCATTCGCAATAATGTGATAATTTCAGGTGAAGCAAGAAGTTAAAAATATGGCAGGATTTTTATCACATTTACGGTTGCTGTGTGAAGTTTCACATGCAAATTTCATTCATTCAATAGCAGTCTGTGCGATTGGGAGTTTGGCGCAAGGGTAAAAAAGTCCCCATGCAGATTTCATTCAGATTTAGCAAATTTGCTGCACTGACCAACAGAAAGTTGCTTGGTTTGAAAGTCATTTCTGTGTGAGCAGTGCTTAAAGGGATAGTTCTCCCAAAAATGAAAATTCTGTCATTAATTACTCACTCTCATGTCGTTCCAATTTGTGTTAATCGTCAGAACACAAATTAAGATATTTCTGATGAAATCCGAGGGCTCTCTGACCCTGCATAGACAGCAAGGTTACTACCACGATCAAGGCCCAGAAAAGTATCTAGATGACCCAGGCACATGTGTTCAACGTCATCACGCTGGATCTGGGTCATGGTACTGTCGTGAACGCGCGTCCACAAGTGACGCAGTAGAAGCGAAAATGTGGAATAAAGTCTTTATTTTTGTTTTCTTTGCACAAAAAAGTATTCTCGTAGCTTCGTAACATTACAGTTGACAGACTGATATCACATGGACAACTTTGTCGATCATCTTGGTACTTTTCTGGGCCTTGATCGTGGTAGTACCCTTGCTGTCTATGGAGGGTCAGAGAGCCCTCGGATTTCATCAGAAATATCTTAATTTGTGTTCTGACGATGAACGAAGGTCTTGCGGGTTTGTAACGACATGAGGGTGAGTAATTAATGACAGAATTTTCATTTTTGGGCGAACTATCCCTTTAATATATCACTACACTACTAACAATTGAAAACGGACTGTTTTTTTGCCAATGAAATTTAGGCAATATTTGTGAGCGCACCATTAGGAACTCATTGCTTTGGCTGGACACTCACCGCATCCTGGAAGCCGAAGAGCGCCACCTGGAGTTGGCTGATCGCTGTGCTGTCAAAGTCAAGCTCTAGTTTGAGCTGAGAGAGGGTGCTGCCAATTATCTTTCTGTCTGCCATCCTCACAAAATCTCCTAGACTTGTAACCAGTGTGGAGATATGCTGATGTTTCAGTTTGGTCTCCTCAGAGCCCTGTATTGAGACAGAAACGGGACACAAATCACTTAAAAAAAAAAAAAAAAAAAATCAACTGCAAAATGGCAAGATTTCATAGGACTGCATAAACACAATCTAGAAATAATTATTTTTCTGATGTTCGACTTGCACTAAAGATGTAATTCCAGGTAAAAGAAGCATTATGGGTAGCAGAGTGACAGCATTTACAATGCATGTCATTGGTTACTACATAATGAAAATGCTAAAGAGATTTTCAGCAAAAAGTTTCATCACAAATTTTTTATGACATTTAAATGCATAAAGTGTCCCTGACATGCAAAATAAAGTTAATAGTGCTGTTCAGTGATTTGGTAAATGTGTTCAGAATCATCCAGAATCACAACTCTGTTTTAGTACTGGCTTTACTGAATTGTCGCTGTCACCAGACTTGTGTTAAAAGAATACTTACGGCTCATTCTACTGTCATTCACAAAAGTGTTGATGTTGTTTTCGGGTTTACCTGTGTGAGTGCTTCTAGCAGGTGAAGCACTATTTTCTCTTTGTCTTCAGTCAGGATTCGGTGTAAAGTCGCTCTCCTCTCACTGTCTTTCCTCAGCATGAAGAAACCAGAGTCCTTCTCTTCTGGGGAAGGCGGTGCACTGTGGTCTTCAAAGTTCTCCACAGGAATACTGCAACAATGTGTGGAGGAGTGCTTTTACAGACTTACTACAAGTAGGTACACTCAATGCAAAACGAATGGTACATAGTACCATAACAGTGTATTATGTACGCTAAAATGAATCTTCATACTCTCTGCTGACCTCAGGAAGAGGGAGCGGTGACCTTTGACCTCTCTCTCGCTGTAGCACTTGGTGCTGGGTTTGAAGTTGAAGGGGTTTGTGCAGAGCTCATTGTCAGGTGAGACAGATCCGTATTCACTGCTGCTGCTGGTGTCCTCGACCACAACGGGAACGGGAAGAGATATGCTACGCAGATACTCTACAAGACATGACCAGCACAATGTCTCTTCATAACAGTGCTTTATACATTACACGCTCTCCTAAAGCATAGCTCGGAGTGGAGAAAAGCTCAACTCTGCTCTTTAAAATGACCGATGAAAATCTTCACTTGACCTTGCATCTTTTGCACACTGACTGAACTTAAATGTGAAAAAGAGTAAAATGAATGAACATGACTAAATTTACAGGAAATTTTTATCAAAGACAAAAAGTAGGAATAATATATTAACACTGCTTATGTGTAAAACAGACAAGACTCACCAGGTCCTGGTGTAAGAGCTGCAAAAAATATGAGAAGACATATTTCACAAAATAAGCAGCAGAGAGGGGAAAAAAAAAAAAATATATATATATATATATATATATATTTCCAGTTTTTATTATTAGCACTTTCCACAATAAAACAAGTGGACCAACACAGTGATTGAAACTATATTTTTTTCTTCCTTTTCCAGCAAAGAGCAGAGATGGAGAGGTTTCTTTACCTAAACACGATCTGTCCACCTCAGGAGCTCAAATATTGATATTCTTAATTTGCTTTATGTCTGAACCCAGTGCAAAACTCTGCTGTGTGTTTTCAATTCAACAATAAACACTAAATGGGAATTACAAACCTACAATATTAAATTGATCCAACTACATAAATACAATAAAAATACACCAAAATTGGTAACAGAGTTGAAATAAAACAAACTAAAGTTAAATTAGTAGCCTGAACTAACCAGCCGCTCATTCTGGCCTTTTTAGTTGGGACCAGATATTAATGTATTTACCACAAAAAAGGGAATTTAATCTCAATAATATTAATTAATTTATTCAGAAATTCTTTTATTCATTTTGGAAATTAATACTGACTTGTTCCCCCATCGTGTTGTCTATTTTGGGCATCACTTTTTGGATGTAATAATTTGTACAAAGTAGTGTATCATGCTATTGTTTATTAAATAATCTGAAAATTCAAATTCAACAGTTTAAATGCCAAAATCTGTCACTACTGTATTTAGTCACTGGAAACAGTCAAGAGAGTCAAGTGCAAAATAAAAAATAAAAGCAATAAAAATAATAAGAAATAAAAGCAACTGAAGGTGAGAGGGCTGAGTTGAATCTAACATATAATAGATTCCTTAAATTCCCCATTCATGGAATGCACCAACTGAAATTATTGCTTGGTATAAGATATAATTCCTATGTATCACACAAACACACCTGTGAAACTGCTGTTCTTTGATCGTTTCTTGCGTGATGTAACCGTGAGGAATTCGTGGGTGAGCAGATCGTCGGCCGTGGCTCGGCTGTCCGGATCAGGCTCGAAACAGCGCAGGATAAATGCTTTGGCTTCAGTGGACATAGAGTCAGGAATCTCCGGATGGATTTTAAACATCCCAACCTTGACAAAATATACCAGCACAACCTCAAAAATGCATTTTCAAAACTCTGGACCAAATTGAACACAACACAATTTCCTAATGCAGGATAAGTGCATTTTCTGTGTGCCCTGGTGGGTTTAAAAACCACTTGAAAACTACTAAACAACAAATTATATTCAAATTATATTTATGTTTAACAAATCACACATTCAGTGCACAGCAAAAAACTAAAAGAACATGGCAAATTAGGCTACATATTATGTCCATTCTGAGGTAAAGTGAGTGCATATTCTGCACACTGAACAGCAAGGATTACTTCAGGACGCTTCACAAAGTAATCGTGACTGACCTTGAACATCGCTGCTTGCGGTTCCCCCAGCTCATAGAAGGGCGGTTTCCCAGTAGCCATCTCTATAATGGTGCAGCCCAGAGACCAGATGTCTGCTGGCTTTCCGTACCCACGCGGCCCTTTATCTATGATTTCAGGGGCCATGTACTGTAACGTACCTGACATACACAAAAAGCATGGAAGTAATGAATAACTGCTAATAATACTAACTGCTGAATATTTCTAAGATACTAAAGATATTAATCAAAAGTTAATAGACCAAATCTGCAGCACATATAATAGCTGTGTCCTTCAGTGTTATAGAAGCACCATCAAGTTGCTACAGACTAAAGGATAAGTAAAAATAAATGGCAAAACAAATAACACATTCAGTACCGGTAAAGGTTTCAGTGCTGGGGTTTATTCCGGCCAGACGTTTGGATGTTCCAAAATCAGAGATTTTCAAAACTCCGCTGTAGGTGTTTATCAGGACATTATCCCCCTGAGGTCATGAAAGTAGTAACTGCATCAGTCATTTCTGCTAATCAGTCACTCCTCCGTGCAATTTCAGAATTTCAAAGGAATTTGAATGAGATCAAAATAATGCAGTGATATAAAGGCCTAATAATGCATATGGCTGTAGATTCTCAAAACATTTACGTGTTCAAACTCATCTTAGGACGAAAGAGTTATTACCTTAATGTCTCTGTGAACTATCTGGTTGTCATGCAGGTATTTGAGACCCTCCAGTATCTGCTTGGTGTAGAAGCCGATAGTTGGCTCATTGTTTTTTAGAGGACCCCACTTTGACCTGAGCAATGCTGACAGACTGCCTGTGATTCAGAGGAAAATACTTTTTTTTTTAACATTGAATAATACAAATGAATTTCAGTCTAAAGATGTGTACACTATAAAGGTCTAACGTGTCTGTCTCACCTCCAGGCACCTGCTCCATGAAGATCTTGATGAAGCCGTTTTCGCTGATGGAGCCGAGGTACTGCACGATGTTCTTGTGCTTGAGGTGTTTATGCAGGGCGATTTCTTCATGCAGAGGCTGTGAATATCTATCAACACAGAGCCGTTACATGTGCTGTTAGATCAACTCTGGCTGTGTGACTGCGTTTCTATTTTCATCTGCTTAATCATATGTATAAACTGTAAAGTCTGATACTTTACCGACTGAGCCATCCGGGCTCTTACAGATAACAGCATAATGGCAAAACAAATTTGGCCCCCTAAACACACACACACACACACACACACACACACACACAACTCCTGCAGTATCACTAGAAGTTATGCTTGACAACAGTAACAAGTGATCAGACTTTTTATGTTGGATGTATGCCATAATGAAGATAGGTTTGCCATAGAATACAGTGATACTGGTTACACTTAGTACATGGACTAGCACATGTGCTAAATATAATATTAGGTAAAAATATATTTCCATTAAAATCCATTCACACCTGCATGTTCTCCAACTTCCACCCTGTCATTCTCTGCCCAATCATTTTGTGCTTCTCTGCTATTTCTTCTGAAATTGACTTTCAGTCACTCTTATGTCATTCTGATTGTAACTGTGCGTATATAGAGCAAATCACATACTGTACTGATTCCACATCGGATACTTTTAAAACATTTTTTGGAATACAGGACAATGCTGAATTTGATGCAGTGGGTGGCATCCCTGAATGCTTAAAATATTGAGGTTTGGTAATCAAAATACAATTTAATATAATTAAACTTAATTTGTCATTTTTAGTTTACATAGATTTTTTTTTTTTTTAATGTTTTAAATCAACCTAGCATCCAAACACACAACACTGGTATAAAAATGATGACATTGTGGCAAGTCTACATGATGGTTTACCAGGCTGTGCAACGAGAAAAGTACCTTCTGTTATATTATTCAATGAAGGGCAAAATTGTCAACATTGTCAAAATGTTGTCCAAAAAAATAAAAAAATCACTGCAATTAAAAAAGACATTCCTATCCAAAAGAATTTGATTTCAAAGTGAAATTAAATTTCCTTCCAGAAAAAATGGAAATAAGAACTGTTGCTCACCTGCTGTCCCGTTCAGGAATCTCTTTGATGGCCAAGCGCACCTGGTTACTGAGGTCACGACCGGCATAGACCACCCCAAACGTACCCTTACCCAGAACCACCCTGTCTCCATGCTCATCGTATTCATAATCATACTGCAGGCACACAAGAACACACAAATCACTTGCTGCCTTACCTCCCTGTTGCTCAGTACTATATATCTGACCCTGCAGCACAAAAGCAGTCTTCAGTAGCACAGGTATATTTGTAGCAATAGCCAACAATACATTGTATGGGTCACAATTATCCATTTTTCTTTTATACCAAAAATCATTAGGATATTAAGATCATGTTCCATGAAGATATTTAGTAAATTTCTTACCGTAAATATATCAAAACTTCATTTTTGATTAGTAAT
>JAFVLL020041371.1:0-23358 GCA_021397915.2 Tor tambroides | reverse complement strand
TTTTATAGGTTTAAAGGGGGGCACGACCAAACAAGTTTGAGACTGGTGTAAATGCAACAAAACCTGCATAAATGCTCTGTAAATGCTCTCTTGAAATTATAATACATTAAATGCATTAAATAAAATACCATTAAATATGAAGTGTCTGTATAATGTTTTTTTTTTTTGAGTAATTGTTATTAATTTGTATGATTAATTTAAATAATTACGAGTGGTGGCGAGATGAAGCTTTGAAGCTTTCCAGCCAGATGTGTTGAAAAGTGGTTCATTTCTGGAGGCTTTGAATGCACGATAGGGACACCTTGCTGGTCGATCCAAATAAGGTGTCAGGAATGTGACAGCGCTAGAATGTGCGCTACATGGTTAAAAAAGGCTTGATACATTACACTCACATAGTAAACACATGTAAAATAAATAAATACTTTTAAGTTTTTATGCTCAGTGTTTTTTCTTAATGTTTCATATGTTTGTAACTTATTTGTAAATTATGGAGTTATTTTGACTGGATAAAAGAGGGTGAAAGTGATTTTTTGTGGACTGGACAGAAGGCGGAGTGCAAGTTTGCTTGGCCCATTCTCAAATGAACTCGCATGATTCACGGGTTCACACCACCGCTTTGTTCTGATGACACTGTCTTCTTGACTGCTTTTGTTTAGCGTCTGTGATGTTTCCATATTATATTCATTTTCGATGTAATGTATTACAGAATTAATGTAAGTTTGGATGTGAGAGCTGAAGTCACTGGTAGCTCTGGCACTGTGTGATCTGAGTTTACAGAACATGGAGGATATTCTCATTAGTGCCAAGGCCCTGTTTTCACAATTATCATATACTCACTTAAATTTGATCTCACAACTGTTAAACAGTGCTTTGCATTTGACTGTTATTTAACTAAATACAATAAAAACCTGATGCATTCTTCTGTGAACCCATCTTAAAGGGATTCAGAAATAAAAATTTCATTCAGAAATAAAAATTCTGCCACATTCATGTTATTTCAAAGTTGTATGGCATTCAGTCTTCTTTTGAAGATTCTGTTCGTGTTTTTTGTGCATACAATGGAAGTCAATGGGAACCAATATTGACTAGTTCCCAAAACATTTGTTTGCAGAAGAAAATGTGCTGGTTTGGAATGGGTAAGTAAATGATGACAGATTTTTTATTTTTGGGTGAACTATCTCTTTAATCTTTTACAGACCGACGTAGTTTGGCGTTAATAATAATAAAATATACTTGAGTCTTACTGATGGGGCTGTGGAGGCTGGGAAACTGGTTATCAACAAAATAAATAAAAAAATTAAGGATGACACAGGATAATCACACCAGGTTCTCTTAGATACATTTGTGGAGGTTTATTTCAGGCAATCCACAGTACCGCAGTCACAGAATAACTACTAGGTAGCTATCAAACTATTCAAATAAATGTTAAAGCCTCACAAAAAATAAATAAAAATGAAAGTGTTGCATCCCAGGGTGTAAGGATTCGTGACTGTGTTTGTTGTCATTGTGATGGGACATATTGAATGGTTCTCTCTCTTTTACATTTACACTTGATAGCATGCAGGTACATCTCCAAGATGTCTTTTAAAGAGCGCTTCATCTGGAAAGCATCGTCTGTGTACAAACATTTGATAAATGTCTTTAAAAAGTCTCTTTGACATACATTCTAAATCATAAACATCTTAAAAGACATTTTTTAAACGCATTTCAAAGATGCATTGAAGTTGAGCAAACACTATAAAAATTACAGATGAAAACACGTACATCAGATAGACGTTTATGTTTGCTATTGTTTTCTTTGTTCAGACAGCTATCTGATTTGTTAAAACTTCCATTTACACCTGGCTACACCTGACGTTTTTCTTGTGCTAACAGGTTCACTTCATTAAAAGCAACAGATTTGCGCTGCATTTTATTGATCATCAGCTGATTTCAAAATCAAAGACCGCAGCAGCTGAGAGAGCGTCATCAGCATTGGTGAGAGAATTTAGTGTTTACCACTTTTTATGAAGATGACTGTGTGCTGAACAGGTGAAGATGCTGTAGATTGAAGACCTGATGAGTTTCATTTTCTTCAGTTTGCGTGTGTTTGCTGAATTGAGATACTCATCTCCAACAGGCAGCTCCATGTGGGTCCATCTAAGCCTGTGGGCCCCATGCACACAGACCCCCACTGCATTTCTGAATTAATTACACACTGTGTTGTCAAAGTTCATATTGTGGCTTTACTCTTTTGCTTTAGATTTTAAATTCTAATTTTGGCCCCCTTTGAAATGGGTCAAGTCATAGATATTACCTGCGAAAGTTCAAATAAATACGCTGAAATCTGCTGGTTGTCGCCATCTACTGGGGCTTTGTGTACATGTCTAATTAGTCAAGAGATATGTAGAATATAGAAATATAGAATAATTGAAAGAGTATTAGACAGATTTGGAGGAAAACCTCAGAAGCGTATCTTTAATGTGCATAATCTCAAATCATATAAGGTGCAGTAATAAGATCATACTATGACATAGAATATGTAGAAATCATTCAGTTTACACCAAAGCGTCATTCTAAACCCCAATGTGCAATTAAATAAAATTTACAATTGCTCTATCCCCAGAAATCTCTGTGGTAACCAAACCTTCCTGCCAGTTGTTTTCAGTTTTTACACACTGTAATAAAAGCACATGAGAAGTAATATGTTAGCCAGTATTTGACAGAAAATGAAGCATTTGTTTTGCCATATGATGAAGATGAAAGCAGCACAATTATAAGGCTTTACCATGTAAAGAAGTCTTCAGCCTGCCAGGATGATGCAACTAGAGACATCACAGTGGAGTTTCTCCCATCAGAAGTTGTCATATCATCTGCAGTGACTCCATTGAAGTTGCCACAGGCACCACAAACTTGGTGTGTTAGGACTGTGCTTACAGATAACACAACCTCTCCATTGCCAGAGTAAGTCAGTCTCATGGTAGACACCTTCTCAATGACCACGGCCTCATTTATGTATGAGACTAATACCCCCTCTTTAGGCATAAAGGGATATGAGACTTTCTTTCCATTCACCTGTTGAGGGAATGAGAGGAATGTGTTCTCAACAGTTTCTTTGTGTCAAATCAAATATTTTAATACTGTAGTTGATGCACAGAAAAAACACTATAGAATCTTAATCATTTTTTTCCACTAACCCAGGTGTGCCACTGATTGTTGACTGTAATAATCATGTCCTGGAAGAAGACGTGGACCATTGTCACTTTGCCAGAATCATTCCTGACACATGCATGTATTTCTAACACCACACGGAACCAGTCAGGAGACTCTTGGTGACATAAGAAAGCCATTTGAAAGGCTCCCGGCCGCCCCACCGTCCCCATCACACCATCAAAGGAGTGCAACTGGTCATTGGCATCAAATACACAGTGGCCTTGCTTAGTGTAACAGTCTCGTTGGCCATCCTGAACTTCACAGATCTCTCCAGTGCCACAGGTTTTGTTCACACACTCCAGCAGCCCAGCAGCACGACACACACACTTCCTGTCGCAGGTGTCAGTCACTAAGACTTCGCCAACCTAAGTGCAAAGAGTAGAGAAAAGATTGCACTCTTGCAGTACAAACTGTAGATGTTTTTAATGGCTGAAATCATAATTTTAGAAAAGTCTGAGGATAAGCAGCTCTGAAAAGTATGAGAATCTCTTATTACTTAATGTATGAGGAACATTAAATCTCACCTTTAGGTATTTGCCATTATGGACACATCCACAGTCTCCCACAGGCACACACTTGTCACCATCTGAGAGCCAACCTTCGTCACACTGACAGCCTTCCATGCAAACATCTGGGCAGTTGTTAACAGAGCCACTAAGGCTGGCACAGGTGTTGGCACAGTTATTAGAGCACTGTGTATAGTGACTGTTAGCTGGACAGTCCGCCGCTTCAAAAAAAGAAAATGCAAAAAAAAAAAACAAAACATAAAATAACATGCATCAGGCAATTTTCATTATTAAAAAAAGTCAAATATTACATATATTCTAGAAGTTATACACTATATACACTACCATTCAAAAGTCTGGCGCCTTTTTTGTGTTATGGATAGTCTCATGCTCACCAAATCTGCATTTATTTGATTAAAAATGCAGTAAAATCAGTAATATTGTGAAATATTATCACAATTTAAAATAACTTTCTATTATATTATATTTTAAATATTTTCTGTTTATATTTTAAAAGAAATTAAGACTTTTATTCAGCAAAGATGTATTAAAATGATGAAAAGTGACTAAAAACATTTGCAATGTTACAAAAAAAAATATTTCAAATAAATGCTGTTCAATTAACTTTCTATTATATTATGGGGCTGTTGAATGCTTGAATCTGATTGGCTGACGAACGTTCTAAGGTGTGCAGTTATTTCCAGGGAAACGCATGGCGAACGTAGTTCCAGGCAGCTCTTGACCGCATTACATGCCCATATCACTTCGCCAAATGATTTCAGTTATTTCAAAAGGTCTTACAACAGCAAAATAACCAAAACCCACAATGACACTGGACAAATACATACATATAGTAAGCAATGGGATAAAAACCACAGATCATTTTCATGTTTTGCCACAAAATTACATTTTATTATGTACGTAAAGCACATACTCTATTTCTCCCGCTCTCTCTTCCTTACACAGTTTACACACATGGAAACATACGGGCTAACGTTGTTAACGCTACTCTGACGACTTTGTCAGTAAATAGTTTAGCAACTTAAAAGTACATGACATTTCTCACAAGCGAAGCGAGATAACAACGGCACTGTTCGTGCAGAAAATGAACTTAAAGTTTCACTAGTAGGGACGCTGCTGCTGAACACTTTTGAGAGACAGACTCAGAGGTAGGCTAATTCACACACGCTCTCTCTCGCTCTCTCTCTCTCTCATAACTTAGTTATTAGCTGCATTTGTCTATCATCAACGGCTCAAGCCTCCGTTACTAGGTCTAAAATGACGTTTTGGAATTAGCAACGGAGGCTTTGGATGAGATGCGTAAGAAATTAATCCTACTCACAATAGCGTTTTAAGTACAAAAACCGGACAAATACCTTGAATTATATCATCTGATCGATGTCTTGAGGTGTGGCAACCGTAGTATAAGTAGAATAACTGACTCCGGACCGTTGAATTATTAGAAAAATATCTTTCTAATAATCCAACGGCCGGTCTTCAATTATTCCTTACTTAAATCAAAGAATCCTAAAAATATATCATGGTTTCCACAGAACTATTAAGCAGCAAAAACGGTTTTAAATATTGATAATAACATTTTTCTTGAACATCAGATCTGCATATTAAAATGATTTATGAAAGATGTGACATTGAAGTAATGGCTAAAGAAAATCCAGCTTTGCATCACAGGAATAAATTACATTTCAAAATATATTCAAATAGAAAAGTTATTTTAAATTGTAATAATATTTCACAGTATTACTTTCTAGTGCATTTTTGATTAAATAAATGCAGCTGTGGTGACCCGAAGAGACAAAATTATTTAAAAATCTAAATTATTCCAAACTTTTGGCCACTAGTGTATATATGAAATGAAATGATTATGATACATAACTTAAAGGCAATGATAAAGAGAAGAACTGGTTTTGATTTACACACTTACGGCAGAATGAACTATTTCTCCATGGCATAATTTGTATCCCGGCTTGTTGGCACATACTGGCATAAGCCTGAAGATTTTCACACAGCATCGCTCTGTCTCCATCCATAACACACATGTCAAATACACAGTTAATCACATGCTGCTCAGGATTCACCCGATCATGACAGGCGCTGAAGGGACCAGCAGCAGCTGCCATAAGGCCACAGGCATCACCTCTGCGGTATCTGTCAGCTTTGGTCTGATCGCACTGCTGTGGGGAACTTTCACCTCTGCACTGAGCACCAGTGGCTGGCAATGCCCACGCCTGTCCGAATGCATTGACACTGGTGCTTTGTGTGCCATTGGGCAACAAGAAGTCATCTGTTTGGTTGCCATTGTAGTTGCCACACAGGCCACACATGCGGCCTTTATAGTTGGAGGGTACATAGATTTCTGCGTGGTAATAGGCGTCATACAGAACTCTCAAGCCAAAGTCGGTTTGCACTTGGACTTTGTATCCAACCTGATTAATTTTGACTTGAGTGCCAAAAGATGAAGGGAGGGTGACAAATTCATTGTTCACCTGTTAAAGAACCAACAGAAAATATGATTTCAGCATTTTTTCTTTCATTACAATTTAAATAGTGCAAACCAGCATGACATAGAGAACAATCTTTACAATTTATTTAAATTTCTCCTTTTTTTTTTCAATTCTTTCATACTGGTTATTAGTTAATTATATTTGAATACTTTATCTTAATTTTTATGCATTATTTTATAATGTGTAACAACTACCATTCAAAAGTTTGGGGTCAGTCTTTTTTTTAAAATGTTTTTTATGTCTGTATTTTTTATGTTTTTGAAAGAAGTCCTTTATGCTCACCAAAGCTGCATTTATTGCATTTAAATGATCACAAATACAGTAAAAACAGTAATATTGTAAATACAGAAGTTGTGCCAGTTTAAAATATTTTTTTTCTATTCAAATATATTTTAAAATCTACATTTTTCCTTTTTTTCCCTAATATGCTTATTTGCTGCTCAATAAACATTTTTATCAATGTTTTTTTTTTTAAAAAAAAATCAATTATCAATGTTGAAAACAGTTTTTACCATTTAAAAGAATTTTTCTGTTTGAATGTATTTTTTTTTAAATGTAAATTTATCCTTTTTTCTATGGTATATAAGAAACATTTCTTATATTATCAAAGTTGAAATAGTTTAAAGGGATAGTTCATTGTTCAAGTTATATTATGAAAGTTTAAAAAGTTTAAAGGGATAGTTCACCCAAAAATAAAAATTAGCCTATGTCCTACGTAGGGGTGTCCCTGACTAAGGATTTTCATAGTCGAATCGGAATTTTCGAATCTTGCTGATATTCGACTGATAGTCGAATCATATGTTTGGGGGCGTGGTCAAAATACATTATCAAGAGTCAAGTCAGACAGTGTCATAATTACTGAAGTTAACACACAGGGAAAATGTGTAATGGACGCCTTGCAGATACAAGCGGGGTAAATAATGTTTTGTTTTTATTAAAAGATAGTTAACATTAAATGTCAGCGAAACCCTAAGAATTCACAACATTTTTTTTCTTACAATAGTGCTCTCATTATAACGTTATGTATATGACAGTTATTAATGTTCTGCATTTCTGTTTTGAGCTGCGCGCGCTGAAGATGAACAGTAGAATGAAGCTTTTGATAGCAGGTTTTTAATCAATGGGATTAAACTCATCATTTATCTCATATAGAATACGCTTCGTTATTTATACAACATAACGTTATATTACGACTTATAGGCTATCTGCACAAAATGCCCCGAATGCATAAGTGAACGTGTCTGCGCGGCTCTGAATGAACTCCTTTTGTGGACGTGTTCTTCACTTAACAACGTGCAGAAACACGGCAGCTAAACTCTAAAACTTCACAGCGTTTTATTATAATAGTGTTCTCCTTATAATGTTATGTATATAACAGTCCCAGTCACAAGTTATTAATATTCTGCATTCATTGTTGTTTGCCACTGCTTTCTTTCCATGCTGCTGTACTAAGAGAAGATAATCACCCTATACTACAATGATGCGCTTTACTGCAGCGTAACTCAAATGCATCTTATACGAGATAAATAATATATACACGATATACACATAAACCAGCTGAAATGTTTTGAAATCGGTAAGTTTTACCCTACCTGATCGAAAAAATCCAGTCTTTCACATGCCTGTGTCAATTTGAGTCTTGTTAAAGATTTAAATCCCTACCGCCAAAATCCTCTGTCGGTCACAGATTATGGAAAGTGAAACTTAAATCTGTAGGGGTGGTTGGATTTATTCACACACGTTAAAATATTTATTTGAAGCTTCTTTCTTTTCAGATTCTTATTTACTGCATTATTTTAATGAGCTGTATATTAACTTATTGGGAGAAAACTGGTAGTTTTATGTGAAATCAAAGATTTGAGCACCCCCATTTAGCCAAAATGGTATGATCATAACACCCCGCGAATATTCGACTGTGAGATTGGGATTCGAATCAGGCTCCTATCGAAGCATCGAATCGTCGAGATATTCGGGGTCACCCCTAGGACTCCTACGTCGTCCGCCAGAAAGGCTTGCAGGTATGGCAGTCAGCGGAACTGAGCAAAAAGTATATATAACATTTTAAATATGGATATTTTTCTTACAAAAACACATCGATTTGCTACAGGATACCTTTATTCACCTATGACTTTAGTCATATACACCTAGGATGGTTTGAGGGTAAGTAAAACATGGGCTAATTTTCATTTTTGGGTGAACTATCCCTTTAATATTTTTGTGTAAACTGTAATACATTTTTTTTTTCAGGAACAGTATTTATCTGAAATGGAAACCTTTTATAACAACATTATACTTTACTGTCATTTTTTTTTTGTCAATTTCAATGCATTCTTGTTAAATAAAAATATTAATTTCTTTCTCAAATATATATATTAGGGCTGTCAAACGATTAATCGCGATTAATCGCATCCAAAATAAAAGTTTTTGTTTACACAATATATGTGTGTCTTCTGTATACGTTTATTTTGTATATATAAAGACACACACATACTGTATATATTTTGAAAATATTTGCATGTATTTACATGTTTATATTTATATTCATATAATTTATATTATATAAAAATATATTTAATATATAAATATAACATTTTTCTTAAATATATACATGCATGTCTTTGTATTTATATATACATAATAAATATACACAGTACACACACATATAATATGTAAACAAAAACTTTTATTTTGGATGCGATTAATCGCGATTAATCGTTTGACAGCACTAATATATATATATATATATATATATATATATTTGAGGCCAAACTAGATGAAGACTTACGATGACTCTTGAGCGATCACCTCGTCTGATGCTAATTGTCAGGTTGTAGACGGTCACAGTCAAATTCTTGATGACAGAAACCCTTCCGTTTCTAATCTCCTCATTCTGTGTGTCCACAGAAAAATTCACCAACCGTCCTCCAGCCGAATCACATACCTTGGCGAGCGTATAAGCACATACGCCTTGAAAGTCAAACCTTCTACCATCAAAAGAAAAGTAGTGAGGGTCACCAGTGGCCACACATCTTCCGTAACTGACAGGGTGGCATCCTAATACTCCATCTACCACCCTGCAAGCTTCTCCTGGACCACAACTTGATTTCTGGCAGGAAACAGTTCCACTTTCCCCACACACACAGCGCTCCAAGCACTGCTCATGGATATAAAACATCTGGTGTTTGTTGTAATAAAGTCCTCGATAGAAGCAGCCACATTCTGCTTGTGGCACACAGTTTTGGCCGCTCAGGATGTAACCGTGATCACACTGGCAGGCCTCAGCACAGGGTCTGCTGCAGTTGTGCACAGAGAGATTAACACAGGTCTCGGTACAGCCTGGTGCACAGGGGTTGTAGTGGCTGTTTGGAGGGCAGGACGGAGCTGTAATAGACAGATCGGAGAGTGTTCATTTTTATTTCAGTCAGTTTTCGTCTTTTGAACAGTGTTGTTATTGTTAACATTAGAGCATGGCACTAGCAACATCAAGTGTCCAAGGTCATGGGTTCGATTCCCAGGGATAGCAGGAACTGATAAAATGTGGATAGGGTAGGTATCTGCCAAATGCGTAAATGTTAACTAAAACTATTAAATATTGTTTTTGGAATTTGAAATAAAATATAAATATTAGAAGAAAAACTTACATTTAAAAAGGCATAATTCACTCAAAAATAAAATACACTTTTCCCTCGTGTTGTTACAAACCATTATGAGAAAATATTTTAAGGATTGTTGATAACCAGACAGGTTTGGTGAGTACTGACTTCCATTTTATGGACAAAAGATTAAAAAAAAAAAAGATTTCTCAAAATATCTAGTTTTATGTTACAGAAGAAGGAAAGTTATACAGGTTTGTACTAACATGAGGGTGAGTAAATGATGACAGTTTTCAATTTTTTAAATGAAAAACTACTTACTAAAACTAAAAATAATAAAGATTCTGAAATAAAATTAATTAAAGCTACAGTATATAGAAATATAAAAAAATGAGTATAACTGACACAATTCTGAAGCACAAATACTAAAATGAAAACAAAAATAAAAGTTAATATTTAATCATATATAATATAATATTTAATTATATCAAATATTTATAAATACTATTATAGTACATGAGCAATGACAAATCAGCAATGCTTTAAAAAAATCTTTTACAAATAATGAATATGACGACTACATTTAATAAATAATTTTTAAGCATTTCATTTTAGTAAATGACATTTTAGTTAACACATAAATGCAACATTAAACCAAATATTCAAAGATTTTATTAATTTAACAGTTTTTTAAGATTTATTTTTGTCTTTATTATGATAATATAGAAACTAGTCAGGAAGCGAAGTGAGGAACAAAGAGGCAGACGGGATCAGGAAAGGTCCATGAGCCAGGGCTTGAACTTGGGAAGCCCGAAGTGCAATGGCACTATATGCTCACGTGGCTCTTGGCTCCGACATTAATTTAATTTGAACAAAAACTTGAAGCCCAAGCTCTTGAAATAACATTTTTTGTTAGTCGACAACAAAAAATTGTCAATGAACATGTTTTGCAGTAGTTTACAAGAGTAACACTGATTTGAGCTCAGTTTTTGAAACCGTTTAATTTTTCATTCACTTTTATCAAGCACACATATTAAGCTTCATATTCTTAAAAAAAAAAACAATCAGTTAGTTACTTACGGCAGAAAGTGGCATTTCTCCAAGGGGGAACTGTGACATTTTGGCTCTGACAAGCGGATGCGTAGGCTGCCACTGCGTCACACAACACAACCTGATGTCCTTGGAAGTGGCAGGTGTCGAATATGCAATCCTCTAGGTAAGATCTGGGATCAATCTGCTTATGACATTCTTTGAAAGGCCCCGTCCGGTTTGTGATGATCTCACAATAGCGCTGGGCGTTTTCTCTCTGGGTCGCATTACAGGTTGAGCATCCAGCACCAAGGCAGCCAGCTGAGGAACAGCCAGGTGTTGCAGCAACCTGCCAGCTCTGTCCCAGACTACTGGCATTGGCTGCCATCACACCATTGAGCATTGCAAGGTCATCCTGAACTACACCGTTGAAGTTTCCACAAAGTCCGCATACTGCACCACTGTAATTGCTAGGTAAAGTGACGCTCACCCTATTGGACCAGTCAAAGGTCACCTGGAGACCAAAGTTTGTCTTCACCAAAGCAATGTTACCGCTGCGGAAAACTATAAATACATCTTGAATCCAAAAGGGAAGTTCTGCTAGCTGGCCCTCAAACTAAAGAGAAATTAAAACACATTTGGTTACTATTACTATTACACATTTGGTTACTATTGTATGTTTAAATAATAGTAGTCTTAAATGCATTTTTGTTAAAGAAGAGTCATTTATTAGGGAATCATATGGTCTGCACTGGTCACACAATCAATGGTTTTGATTTACTACAAATATTCGAAGGTATCGAATCATATTGTTTGCATTGTATTGATCTGATTTACTAAAAAGAATCAGATCAGAATCGTTCGTCTGGAAAGCGGACTACACTGGTTGTTTTGTATGGATTTGATTGACTAAAAAGTACTGAATCAGAGTCCTTTGTTTGGGAATTTGACTACATAGGTCATTCTGTGTAGATTTGATTCACTAAAAAGAACCAACTCAGTTATTTCTTTGGGAATCAGACTACACTGGTTATTCAGTAAGGATTTGATTCACTAAAAGAATTAACTCAGTCACTGGTTTGGGAATCAGACTACATAGTTCATTCTGTGTAGATTTGATTCACTAAAAAGGACAAACTCAAAGTCATTGGTTTGGGAATCAGACTACACTGGTTATTCTATAACAATTTGATTCACTAAAAAGAACAAATTCAGTTGTTTCTTTGGGAATCAGACTACACTGGTCATTTAGTACGAATTTGATTCACTAAAAGAACTAACCCAGAGTCATGTGTTTTTGGGGGATTTCTTTTTTGTAACATATATTCATTAGTGGAACAAATAAAATAATTAACAGTGTTAAAGAAAACAG
This sequence comes from Tor tambroides, assembly GCA_021397915.2. NCBI lineage: Eukaryota > Metazoa > Chordata > Actinopteri > Cypriniformes > Cyprinidae > Tor > Tor tambroides. The sequence goes on along the minus strand of JAFVLL020041371.1, from coordinate 11,144 downwards.
AATCATGGTATTACCTGTTAAAATACTCTGAATACCAGTGTATGAATCCTTAATGGAACCAATCATTCAGTTTTATATATATATGTTATTTCAAATAGAACTGCTTCTGAACAAGAATGGTCCTCAACCATTGTATATCATGTGACTGTACTTACCAGTAATCGATAGGGATGTTCTCTGGTCAATGTGATGGTGAATCCGTTCACAGTCACATTGACGGTGTGAGTGAAGCTCACTGCGTTGCTCCAACGATGATCATTCTTAACTGTCACATTAAAAGGTACAAGACTTGTATTATTAATGCACAGGGCTGCTAACTGATACACACACGTGCCCTGGAAGTCAAAATGGAGTCCATCGAATGTACGGTAATGCGGGTCTACTGAGCCTGTGCATACGGCAGAGCGACTCACTGGCTGACAGCTGCGACTTCCATTAACAACCGAGCAGCTCTCATGGACAGCACAGGAAGAATTACGACACACCACAGCACTTAAGTTACGGTCACACACGCAAAGCCGACGACACCGCTCATCGGCCCAGAAAGTTTGGCCTTGTTGGTAGTAGGCGCCTTCATAGAAGCAGCCACATTGATTGGTGGGCACACAAGAACCAGCGCTGAGGACAAATCCACTGTCACACACACAGGCTTCCACACAGGTATCAGTACAATTTGGCTGCTGATTTGGGTACGGACACGTTGCTGGACATGGAGAAGCACAGGCCTCATAATGACTGTTGGGCGGGCAGCTCATAGCTGTTGAAGAACAAAAAGAAGTTCATGGTTAAAGTTAAGCAACCAAACATGAACCCTATGAGAGTTTAAGCAAACTTACAGCAATTGAATCTCCCTCTCCAATCTGCAATAATGACGCCCTCTTGACGACACAGATCGACGTAAGTCTCCAGAGCCTGACAGAGAAGTCTTCGGTCTCCGTTATTGAAGCACAGATCGTACACACAGCTTTGCTGGAACGCCTGTGGGTTTACTTTAGCATGACATGCACTAAAGACATTCTGGCCTGTAGATGTCAGGACACCACAGAAAGCATCTGTTTCGTAGAGGGCATGTAGGTCACGAGAGCAAACAGGACAGTCGGTCTCACAGCCATCATGACACTCAGATGTGACACTGCCTTCTGCTCTCCAGCTCTTTGCCCACTGGTACAGACTCGGCAGAAGGTTTCCAGCAGGGTCTCTCAACTCATCTCCACCTTTACTGTTGAAATTTCCACACAGGCCACACACAACTCCATAGTAGCTACTGGGCAGATGCAGGTCAACCCTCCAGCCCCAGATGAAAGAGACGCGCAGACCAAAGTTGGTTTCCAACAGAGCAGCATTGCTACTCTGTCGCACCCTCACACGGCCATCATGAAGATCAAGAGGAAGATAAAACCACAAACCATCCACCTGACAGAGGAAAAACAGAATGATGATGCTTTTTAATGAAAAGACATTTTGGTAACACTTTATTTTGAGGTCTAATTTTATATTCACGATACTCAATGTTCTTATTATCATGGTAAAAATATTCTAATATTTAAATAAATATTTGAATCATAAAGTTAATGCTGTTATGCTGTTGAATCATAAAGGTAATGCAGTTAAACAGCAGAGTTATAAAGCAATTAGGAAAGCAAATCAAAACACTGGAATTAAAAAATATTCTTGCTTTTAAAATATACACAAAAACTTCTAAAATCTGCACAAAATTGGATATTTTTAAACAACTAATAGATAGATATATAAATATCAAGTTTATATAAAATATAATACTTATATATATATATATATATATATATAATCTAAAATATATAAAAGTATTTATAAATCTAAAAATATTATAAAATAAAAGTAAAAATAAAATATTACACTATAATGAAAGCTTATTTCCTTTTATGACAACATTCATGAAATAAATAATTGAGGTTGACTTTATTTAAAAAGGCACTGCTGTAAAGACATAATCAGACAGAGTAGGTGCACAATGAATTAAAAATCACACTGTGACAGTGTAGATAACCGTGAATGAGTATGTATCTTTAAAATATTGGTAAAAAACATATGCAGTGACTCATTACCATGATCTGTCCTGTATGGTGTTTCACCATGGTAAAAGTGCGGCCATATACAGTAACTTCCACCTCCCACACATAAGATACATCAGGGTTGCCACGGTTTTCATTGCTCTGGGTTACAGAGAAGGGCTCCAGACCGTTCAGATTCCCACAGGTCCTAGACAAGACGTATTTACAGGTGCCCTGGAAGTCGTACTCGTAGCCATCAAAGGTGTGGTAGTGCGGATCACCCCACGCCCAGCATGTGCTGTTGTACAGGGGCACACACACAGCATTGCCATGTTCAGAGCGGCATGTCTCTTCCTCTGGACAATGGTGGTGATAACATGGATCTATAGACAGAAGCAGTGAGAAGAAACAAAAAATCTGCCAGTTACTAAAAGATTACAGATGTTGTTTCATTTGTTGCAATATTCCTGTCTTTTGGATTTCTTAACCTGGGTAAAAGCAGCCCCACATTCCCTCTCTAAGCAGACACTCTGTGCCGTTAGGACAGTTGGCTCTTTCACAAGTCAGTCCTTTTCCTGGATCACATTGACACTTCTGCTCACACTGATCCAGGTAAACCACCTCCCAAGCCTGAAAACACAAACTCGGTCACATGCAGGACAAGAAATGCAAAATCTTAAATGCAAAATAATATGCAAAATAAACTCAAATCTTCACCTTATATGTGCGTCCCTGCTGATAGCAGCCACACTGCTGGTGTTCAACGCACTGCTGGCCATCAAACAGATAACCATTGTCACAAGCGCAGCCATCTGTACAGGTTTTAGGACACTGGACTACTGTAGTCAGACCAGGACAGGCAGCAGAGCAGACGTCTGAGCAGAGCTCATAATGACTGTGAGCGGGACACGACATTGCTGGAATACAATGATAAAGACAAAAATTACAATGATTGGAGGAGAAAACATGATAAAACAGTCTCTCTCTCTCTCTCTCTCTATATATATATAGAGAGAGAGAGATATGATAATGCAAAAAAAGTTTTTTTTTACAAATGTTTTCAAAAGTAATTATATACAATGTTGTCAATATTGTCTGTTTCGCTTACTTTTTTTTTTTGCTGTATGGGACATAATCTCTTTGTTTTTCTGTGATATTTAATATAAAATAAGGAAGCATAAAATTTAAGAAAAAAAATCTCCATCTTTGGAGGTTCCAACTCTGGCTGTGCAAAAGATAAAAATCTTTCCACAGTATAGAAAACCATGCTGTTGTTGCATTCATATCTTACATTCATATCTTGTGATATAATTTAGCAATATCACACAAGCAAGAGTGCTGTTTTTTCCCCAAATAGTCTGCATGATTGCAAATGTGATATTGATTTTATACAATAGTTCCATAAACAACTTTAAATTTTATACACAATATTGTCAATTTTGTCTGTTTACTTAATTAAAATAGTTCCAAATATATAAGCTTATAAATTAACTGATAAAAATAAAAAGGAAATAAAAATGGAAAGAATTCTAAAATGTCATTTAATATTTTATTTTCATGTGATGTTATATTTTGAATATATATATATATATATATATATATATATATATATATATATATATATATATTTTTTTTTTTTTTTCCCATGAATATTTTTGCCATTTTTTGTATATACTGAAAATAAAAATATTGTTCAAAGTATATGTTAAAATGCATTTCAGCAAAAATGTATTGACTGTGCATCAAGCCTGAGACTTAAATTTTTTTTTTTGATGGAAGTCTTTTATGCTCACCATTTGTTTGATCAAAAATACAGTAAAAATGAAATTTATTCCTCTGATGGCAAAGCTGAATTTTCAGCATCATTACTCCAGTCTTCAGTGTCACATGATCCTTCAGAATTAATTGTAATATGCTGATTTGCTGCTCAAGAAACATTTATTATCATTATCAATGTTGAAAACGTTATGCTGCTTAATATTTTTCTGGAAACAGATTTTTTTCAGGATTATTTGATGAATAGAAAGTTCAAAAGAACAGCATTTTTAAATAAAATTTCTTGCAAAAATATAAATGTCTTTACTCTTTTGATCAGCTTAATGTATCATTGCTGAAAAAAATTAATTCTTACTAACCCCAAATTTTCGAACAATAGTGCATTTCAGTCAATTATGTTGTTTCAAATAAATTTTGGTCATTTTTTAAAGCTGTATGGGACATAATCTCTAAGTTTTGCTGTGAAATTTATTTAAAATAAAATTAGGAAGCATGAAAATTAAGAAAAATAATTCTCCATAAGAACAAACTTACGGCAGAAAGAGTCCGTCCTCCATCTTTGGATGATGACTCCGGCTGTACGACAACTAAAAGCATATCTTTCCACATTAGCGCAAACCATGCTGTTGTTGCCATCAGATGCACATGCATCAAAGACACAGTCGTTGAGATAAGCTGAAGGGTTCAGCACAGCATGACAGGCAGCAAACGGCCCATTGGGGTCAACCAGAACTCCACAGTAGGGAGGCTTCTCAAAGATGGCTTTCAGTCGAGGATCACAGTCCAGACATGTGTTGCCTTCACATCCATCCTCACAAGCCGCTCCAGGGACGTCCACTTTCCAGGCTTTCCCGAACACATTCACGTCCTGTGTGACATTGCCGTCAGGGAGGCTGAAGTCATTTGAAGGGACTCCATCAAAGTTTCCACAGAGTCCACAGGTCTTGTTGCGGTAGTTGCCAGGGATGGTAACAGTGACATAGTAAAACAGGTCATAGGTCACACGGAGACCAAAGCCAGTCTCGATGATTATATAACTACCATCCTTATAGGCCTGGACCAAGGAACCATTTAAACTATTTGAACTATATGGGAGATTAGTCAGAACCCCATTGACCTGTGGGAATAGTGTCATATTAGAGTTGTATCATACTGACAGTTAGTTCAATATGTTAAACTCAGAATGACATTATGGGAGCTTCACTGAGGAACAATTGTAGACAAACCAGCACTTACCAAGATCTGAGGCTTGTTTTGTCTTAAGATAATGGTGCTGCCATAGACCGTTAAGGCCACTTGCTTGGTAACAGAGACTTTGTGATATCTATTGGGCCACCATCTCTCATTCTCCACCTGGATGGAGAAAGGGGTCAGGTTGGTTTGTTCCAGGCCACAGGATTGGGACAGAATGTAGGTACAGGTGCCCTGGAAATCAAAGCGCAGCCCATCCAGGGACACATAGTGTGGGTCTCCAGAAGCTTCACAAGTGGCCTGACCAATTGGCTGGCATCTGCGAACACCGTCCACCAACTCACACCTCTCATAGGGGCCACAAACTGACCTATTACAGACCACCTGTGGAAAGAAAAGCAAATTAATGTATTAATGTATTTTTGTATGATGCAAGATTTTAAATGTGATCTAAAATGCAAATGCAGCAGGTTCAGCTACAAGCAAAACAGGTCATGTCATGCTATAAAGAGACAACAACTAGAAAATTATGAAAAAGCGGTAAAAAAAGTGTAAAATATATCTTATATGCATACAATTCATTGTTTTATCTTTTAAAACTATGCTTATCAAAATGATATAAAGTGTGAATATTATGTATCATATTTTAAAAAAAATTATAACTTGACAAAAAGTGTAAAAATCTTTTAACTTAGTATTTAGAACATACAAAAAATTCTAGCTATGAAAATAGCCTTTGCCATTTTATTACAAAAATGTAACTTCTATTATCAACATTTCCACTACAGAATGAAATTAACCAATAAATCATTTGAGAAAAAATTATTTAATTTTAGAAAAAAAAAAAAAAAAAACTCCACATAGTTTACAAACTCTTCATAAACTGAAGAGGGAGACTGAAGTCTTATTATTTCAAAAGATCAATAAAAAAAATGTATTTTTCATGTATTTTATATTGCCTTAAAGGTGCAGTATGTAATATTGACAGCTAGTGGTTGAAATGGGTACTGCAGTCCAAATTCAAAATATTGTTTCTACCACCCCCCACCTCCTCCTCAGACTTGATGCTAATGCAGGTTGCCAGATTGAGGACACGCAACAGGAACAAGCACAACTGACAATGGAAGGCAGCAGGTTGTTAAGTTGATTTATCCACGTTTTAATATGTCCCTGGTCATAGAGTTTTTTAGATGAAGGCTTTATGTTTTTTAGAGGCTTTTAGGCTGGGTAGAATCTGCAATCTCTGGACCCAGTTGGGTTGCAGGCTTTGATGGCAGCACTATGCTGTTTTCCACCAACTGGAAACCCGAGGGGTTGAAATACTATTGGGTAAATTGGCAGTGGGCAGAATTACACAGACCAAAACAAAGACGATGCATAACATACATTTTAAAGTAGAATAATTGGCTGTAGTATGTGAACTTGGCGTGTTTTCTAAATATCTGCAAGAATATTATGGTATTTTGTGCATTAGTACAGTCAAAAAATTACAAACAGCACCTTTAAGATAATAGGCACTGTATAACCATATATAAAAAATCAAATCGAGTCACTAATGCCAAAACAGTAATATATCCTTACTGTCATCATACCTGGCCATCCGGTAAACATGTGCAAACCTCCTCACAGTTATTGCCAGGACAGAACTGTTGGTAAAGCAAGTAGTAGCGGTTGCCATAGAGACACCCACACTTAGAGAGGGGAACACAGTGTTCCCCACTCCTGATGTAGCCAGGGTCACACACACAGCCCTCTATACAGGGGCTACGACAGCCAGCGGGAGGAGCCAAACTATGACAGGTGACTTCACAACTAGAACCGCAGAGCTCATAGTGGCTGTGGACAGGACACTGAACACCTGACAAAACAAAGACATGTGACTGGTTAAGTTCTGATTCAAAGTATATATATATAATTTAAAGGGATAATTCACCCAAAAATGACAATACTGTCATTAATTACTCACCCTCATGTTGTACCAACCCTGTAAGACCTTCGAGGGACAGAAAGCTCCCGGGACAGAAAGCTCCCGGATTTCTTCAAAAATATCTTAATTTGTGTTCTGAAGACAAACGAAGGTCTTACGGGTGTGGAACGACATGATGGTAATTAAAGTAATTAATGACAGAATTTTCATTTTTGGGTGAACTATCCCTTTAATTTGTTAAATAACAGTAGAAATGCCATTCTGACTATGAATTCTTGAGTTTTTCAAATTGACGTTCAGGGACCCCAAAAAGTCCACAAAGTGGTGCAGAAAATTTCGATTATCATTACTGAATCAAAATACCAAAACAGCTATATACACTCAATGTCCAAAGTACTGTATTAATTAAAATAATTAAAAGTAGTATATTCTCACTATCAAAAAAGTGTATTCTCACTGCCAAAAACTAAGCAATTAGAATTTAAAAAAGGGGAAAAAAACAAATATGTAGAACCGTTAAAAAATAGTGATAATAAAACCATATACATAAAAAAATAATAAAGATATACTTAAATATTATACACATTTTCACAGTATAAACTGGACTTCCTTTAGGAAAATATATAGGTGGCTTTATATTTTCAGAAATAGGAGACTTGCAAGAAGATCCGCATATTTGGGAGTCCGTGGCATCAAAAAGTTTGAAAACACCTGGGCTACATTACATGTGAGGTTTGATTTTGAACTCAATACCCTTATGCTGAATGTACTAACACGCCCTTCTATCCTTAGTGTCTTTGTTTTTGTGCTCTGCTTTACATTTCTTGAAGCCTTTGTTGACATGAATAGAACTGGAACTGCAGTGTCTTCGCTAGAAAGTCTATCGCTATACCTACAAAAACTCTTGTGTATGAACACAATATTGGCATGTATACGGTTTCTCAAAAAGGTCTATATACAATTGCCCCGGGTTTCTCTCACCACAGAATTCAGCAGTTCTCCAGGGGCCGATGGTCCTTCCCATCACCTGACAGGCAGATACATATGCGGTTATGGCCTGGCATAGTATATCTCTACTTCCTTTATACAAACAGACATCGTAAACACAATCCTTAAAAAATGGAGCAGGGTTTAGCACGGTTTGACAGTCCCTGAAAGGCCCTTGTGGGTCACGCAGCAGCCCACAGAAATCAGACGTCTCATAGAGACTCCTTCTGGTCGGGTCGCAATCTTGACAACTGTCTGTGCAGCCATGAACACAGTCTGGGATCTCAGCTACACTCCAGCTGGCACCGAACTCCATCGGTCCTGAAGCAGGTGACGTTGTTCCTCTAACAATCAGATCATCTTCTGGATTTCCATTGTAGTTTCCACAGAGGCCACAGACGGCACCTGTGTAGGTGCTGGGGATGGTGACAGTTGCAAAGCTGTTCCAATCAAACGTGACTTTGAGACCAAAAGAGGTCTGAATGACAGCAGACCAGCCACTTCTGAAAACAGAAACCTGACCTTCAATAAGATGGAGAGGAAGGTTCAACAGCTCACCATTGACCTAAAAAAGAAATCCAACTTTACTTACATTTCTCATTAAATGACTTACTGTAACATCAAGCTTGCCAAAGGTTAAAAGCATGCAACTTACGGTAACAGCACCACTGTATTCTTTATTGATAACAATGGTGATATTATACACTCTGATCTCCAGTAATTTAGTGAACGTAACCACTCTGCTTCCCCGAAACTCATTTTGCACCAGCACATCAAAGGGCACCAGTCCAGGATCTGAGGCGCAAACCCCAACCAACTGATACACACAGTTGCCCTGAAGGGAGAATATAAGTAATAATGCTATTATGTTCCACAAAAGCTATTCAAACAAAAACATAAAAGACTTTTATGCCTACACTCCTACTAGGAAAAGGTGATTTAAAAAAAAAAAATAATAATAATAATAATAAAAAAATCCTACTAGTGTTAGTATAGTATAGTATAGTACAGTATGTATTTTGAATATATATGATTAGCTTTTTTTTGGTATATTTTCAGTTTAAATTTAGCTTTACTTTAATCATTTTTGTTATATGCATTTGTCATTTTATTAGTTTTATTTTAGTTGAAAATTAGGTTATTTAGTGTTAAATTATATTTTAATTTCTTTTTAGAATTCTTGCCACTTCAACTTATTTTCAGTTAATTGTCAAGGCAACATTTCTCATTTAAGTTTTTTTAAATTAAGTTTAAGTTTCTGATCTAAAATATATAATTTAGCTTTAATTAACAAACCATTTTTAATAGCTTTAGTTAACAATAACATTTCATTTTTACAACCATAAAAAACAACAACAAAAAACAACACATTGATGCAACCCCAAATTGCCAAAGTTACATACAAGTTTGTTATTTGTCTTGTCTTTGTTCGCATTTTGTCTTTCCAGGACACTTTGATTATGCATTCAATACTCAGAAAATAAATTCTGAAATTTATATTTGTGGTTACACAAATAAACTATGTAGAAGAAAAGGTATTTATACCTATAGTATGGAAACCATGAAAAGAAAGTCATATAAAAATGGTCTACTTTCCACATTATTTATCCATCTCATCCGTGTGAAAAAATGAGGTAAAACCCAATGATTTTTCTGATTTTCTGCTTTTCTTTTCATTTTTTGTTGTTACATACAGCATGAAACATGTAATGTAGAAAAAATTGCGCAGTTCTCGAGAGAATCTAGTACCTGGAAGTCTAAATAATTCCCGTCAAAGGTGTAGTAGTGGGGGTCGCCCAGTGCCATACAGGTGCTTTGGGAGACAGGATAACAACCCCTAATGCCATTTTCCACATGGCAGTGCTCTCCTTGCCCACAGCTTCCGTTTTGGCATTCTAGATGTCCACCCTCCATGGAGCACTGACAAAGCTGCTGACAAGCATCATCCGCCCAGAAAGCCTCCCCAGAAGGAACGTAGTGTCCATTGTAGGAACAGCCACAATGGGATGGAGGTACACATTTGGATCCACTCAGAACAAAACCAGGATCACAAGCGCATGTTTCGACACAGGGTAAAGTGCAGTTCACAGGAGACCTGAGGCCCATGCAGGTCAAAGGGCATGCACTACCACAAAACTCATAATGGCTGTTCTCTTGGCATCTGTAGGCTGAAGAAACATACAAAGACATTAAGACATATTGCAGAACAATATCAAGCCAAGTACGCTTTGCAAATGCTATTACTCACAACAATTGGCTGCTTCTCTCCAGTTGGTTAGCTGTATCCCAACACGCTGACATGCACGTGCATAGACCTCTAAGATCTTACATAAGTAGTTTCTGTGCCCATCTGTCATACACACATCATACATGCAGTTCTTAATGTAAATACTTGGGTCAATAAGAGAATGACACTGACTGAATTGTGCCATCATTAGGAGACCACAGTATTTTTCACCCAGCCATTGCCTCTGTGCTTCAGCATCACATCCATGGCTCCCACCATCATCTCTACAGCCCTCATCCAATGTTAAATTGTGAACTTTCCAACTCTGGCCAAATGTTGTCACACTGGGAGCCAGGGTGTTTGAAGGCATGGTGAAATCATCATTGGGATCGCCATTGAAGTTGCCACATAGCCCACAGACTTTGTTCATGAAGGCAGTGGGAAGAGAGACCATGAGATAGTGGTTCCAGTCATATTGCACATTCAGCCCAAAAGAAAAGAGGATGGTGATGAAGCTGCCGGACTGGAACATGGACACTCCAACATCTTCCAGAACCACAGGAAGGCTCCACAAACTCTGGTCAATCTGCACAAATCAAAACATAATGCATATTAAATGTTAAAATAGCTTCTTACTCATTATTTTTGTCTTGATTTAGTTGTGAATTCTTTTTTTTTTAATGGAACATTGCAGTGTTGTTGACAGTGTGCAAACAACAGTAATACAACTATCCAATCAATCCAACCCTAATTTTTTTACCTTTTTTTTTTTTTAAAGATAATTTTTTTCAAATTCTCATTTGAAAAGCTGCTTTACTTGGATATACATCACCATAAATAAGGAAAGATGATTGCAAATTCCATTTCATGCTTTTCTAATAACTAAGATTATATAAATATATAATTACGTTTATTTAAAGGTGTAGTGGGAGATCTCGGAAAATGCTAACTTTAGCCTGATAGCACTGAAAGCGAACGTCCCACCCTCCCTGCAATCGCCGTCCAA
>JAFVLL020041370.1:0-41023 GCA_021397915.2 Tor tambroides | reverse complement strand
CTTACTTTGGTCAAGCCTTGGAAAATAAATATAAATACAACATATTCTCTGTTTTTGAGAGCAAAGGAATGTGCGCTGATGTGAGCAGATGAATAACAGATGATATCAACTTTCACGCACAAAGCGCTTGATGTAAGCTGATATATTTGCTCTTGAGAAATATAAACTTAATTTTGAACCATTAGCCTTTATTACGTCATGTATATCCTGAGCAACACATTACTCAACTGTCATACATCTATGACCATATAAAGATGTTCATGCACTTCTATAACAATAGAAAAGAGTGCAGGAGGACAATAAAAACTCACCGGCAGGTCCACACAGAGCAGGATCACTTATGCAGGAGTCTTTATAGTTGCCAAAGTGAAGGAAAGTGGCCCCGTTATCACCGTTCAGATAGATGCCCTTATTCACCATTCCTTCTACAATGTCTACATGATGAGAGAGCAACCAACAAGATTATAACACTTGAAATGAATTTCAGAAGGCATTACAGTTCATAATCATCTCATGCAAAAACCTAATTCATCATTCTTTCCTTTTCTATCTAACACAAATGGAAACCTGAATATTTTAGGTGAATAATCACTGATAGTCTAACTGGAAAGACAGCTGTATTATGCTCAACAAAGTAATTTGTTCATGTTATGTATTGACTAGAGACTTTATGAGGAAATCCTAACCTTTCACCCATATAGTAAAAATATGAGTATTTTACTCCATTCTCTAAAACAAGAGCAGATTTCCCGAATTATGAGGATCTGGGGAATTTAAAAGCCCCCATCTGAACAACTGAACTGCAGATGATTCAAGATTGTCTGTTTTTTGTCAATGGTAAGTTGTTCTTCTTTGAATGCAGTGACTTTGTTCAATAAATCCTCCTTTATTAGACCTAAAAAGCCAGGATCTGTGGACCACAGTGGGAGCCGCAGCACCATCGCACCTCATGAATGGATGAGTTGAGAGAAGAGATGATCATGGAAAAGAGTGCTCAGTGGATGGCAGAAGAAAGAGAGGAGACAGACTGAAGTATGGAGTGAATGAACAACAGTTGTACTGTGGGGGCAGAGAGATAAAGAGGTACAGAGGACCGAACATCCATCTATGCAGTGAGATCCAGGGTATCGGCATGACTTTGTGAAGCATTGTGCAGAAGTACCTTAAATGTGGCTTTTTAGAGTGAGCTTTTGATAAAGGCAACTGAAACATCAATAAAAGGTTTCCTACAGTAAAAATAATGTACACAAAACAGATCTGAATTACAAAATCACATACTGTAAGCAAGCCATGCTGATATTAATGCTGTCTTTATATGCTATCAGAATTGTCATAAATAATGTTATGATAATTTTATTTTTATTATTGTTTATGTTTTAAACTGTTCAGTTTTTTATTTTTACTTTTTATATGAATAGCTATTTCAGACATGCTACACTATTATTCAAAAGTTTGGGGTCAGTAGGATTTTTTATTTTTTGAAAGAAAATTTAAAAAATTAATACTTTTATTCAGCAAAGACGCATTAAATTGATAAAAAAAGATAGATAGACATTCCCCCGGTTTCACAAATAAGGCTTAAGCCTAGTCCCAGACTAAAATGTAAGTCTGAGCTGTTTCATCTGAAAGAAACTTGCACTGATTGATCTAGAAATACGTCATTGCCCTTGTTTTGTCTCAAGATGCACACCAGTAATGTTTTTTCTAAGGCATGTTTATAAAAATAACTTTAATGTCCTAATTGAACTACGGCCTAATCCTGGCTTAGTCTAAGCCCTGTCTGTGAAACCAGCCCATAATGTTTAAAAAGTTCTTTTGAATTTTCTATTAATCAAAAAACCTGAAAAAAGTATCATGTTTTCCACAAAAATAGTAAACAGCACAACAAAATCAGCATATTAGAATGGTTTCTGAAGGATTATGAGACACTTAAAACTAGAGTAATGGCTACTGAAAACATCTTTGCCATCACAGGAATAAATTACATTTTAAAATATATTAAAATAGAAAACAGTCATTTTAATTGGAAATATTTCCCAATATTACTGTTTTAACTATGTTTTGATCAGATAAATGCAGACATTTAAAAAAAAAATCTTACTGACCATACAGTTAAGTAATATATGCTTACATTAAGTAATATGCACTTATGGTCAACAATATACACTTAAATTACTGACCATATAAACTGTCAGTTTGGACTATTTTTTTTTTCTTTGCCAGTAAAATTAGAATTCATGTAGCAAACAAAGACAAGCGAAAGGATTCAAACAGTGGAACACTGTTATACTAAATATCAGCACTCTTGCAATGCTGCTTTATCAATTAGATTCAAACGGCTGTACAATTTTGGCAGGGGTAATTGTTTTAAATGAACTGACATAACAAATCACACCACATACAGCAGATTTCCAAAATGGGACAAGGTTTTCAAACGTTGTTTCACAAACACACTGGATCCAATAAAATCAGTCATAAAGCTTACGAAAGGTTTGATTTCAATGAAGAATGCCAGATTAAACAGCAATAAACAATGCATGCTTCAATTACCCTAATGTAAATGGTCATATATCAGAGTTTTTTAGTTTACCATCTCCTAATGATGTCCTGCTGATATACAAGATCTACATGAATGTACAGGCCCTAACACTTTTCCCCAAGACCCATTGCTGTGAACTAGGTAGTAAGTGAACATGTGTAAGAGCCTCACCTACAGTGGCGGAAATGTTAGTGTAGGCAGAGTCATTGGTATACACAGAGGAAGAATTATGGGTAGTCAGGACAGTGTGGTTGTGGATTCTGACAGCTGTGATGGAGAGAACGTGGAAACAACAAAGAAAGTGAGACAGAAAAAAAACAAAAAAAAAAACAGGTGATTCAGCAACAGACACATGTACAAATGAGCACAGAGACATGAAAAAGAAAAAAGGGAGACATGGTGGATAAGAAGACTAGAGACCCAGTGTAACATTCAAAGCAGCATTCAGATTTTAAGATATCTTTTAGGTCTGCACATGGGACACATTGTGTCGACACAAGTCTGAGAGGCCCAGAGAATTCCTCTCAGCTCTCCATTTGTTCTGAATTAGCCAGCACAGAACAACTGCCATACTGTACTTATACTGGAAATACACTCCAGCTATGGAATGACGTGTGGGTGTTGGTCTAACATGCACAAATATTTTAATTTTCAGCAGATCTGTTGAGGGCATTGCAGAGTTATCTGACTATAGTGATGTATGTTGGTGAGTTTGGACAGCTAAAAATCCAAGCGGACTAGTAAATCACTGAGAGAAACTGTGTATACTTTTGACACCCTTAAATGTCATAGTCGTTTGTCTTCATCACAACTGAGGTAATCATGTAAGTCCTCAACGTTTCGAATCAAATGAGCAAATCATTTCGTTTTAAAAACTGAAGACAGCTGCAAAGCCACAGAGATTTCTGCAACTAAGACGTGACCGTAGAGGAATGTTAAACAGCTGTGGTGACAGAAAAGAAAGAAAGAAAGAAAGAAAGAAAGACAAGGCAGGTTTGACATACTTATATTAGTCCCATTAACATGACCTGGTCTGTTCCCAATCTGGTCTGAGAGGCCGTGGATCCCTTCCACTGAATCCAGAGGCCAGTAGTGTGAAGCTGTGGCCAGCACCTGCAGGCCTGATCAAAACACACACATCCATACAGTATACACACAAATATACATACAGTTTGTAGTCAATGAAGCATCATTTAAACATTTTTGAGCTTGATTGTTTTCTGTTTATTCTTATTAAGGTTGACAGAGGGGTTTACAGAAATTATCTTGAGTTTTACTGCATGTTAGTTGTCACTGGCTCAGTTCAGACTTATCCCTGCTGGTCAGTTTGGATTAAATATTTAATTTTGGCCGCAATATTCTGTGTGCAGAGTACCAAACATCCAGAAGAGGCTATTAATAGTGCTTAACCTGGACTGTAAGACCTCTTTAAGACCAATCACTACACCTGCCTTTTGAGAATCAACCAAAACTGGAATTTTCTATCTATATTCAAAGAGCTATTTAGTTGTAAATAATCTACATATTCTTATAATAGAATTCAAAATTCCATTAACTTCCAAAAAGACAAAATGACGTTTCATCTTCTTGCTCAGCAACTTAATTAGGCTATTTTTCCGAAAGGCTTTAAGTTTCTCTCTCTCTATATATATTTAGTTTGTTTCCTTATTAATTTTCTATCGTTATGTAGTAGGCTACCTGTAAAGATGTCCTCATTTTCTGAGTTTCATAACGTATGTCATAACATTTCACAACTGCCAAAAGATGATCTCAGTACTGAATCAATTTTCCTCAGTCAAACGTATAATTTTATGAAACTAGATAAGATTTAGAGCAAATTTTGAGCAGAAAGTGTTATTGTGGATGAGGATGTTGGCTTCTATTTATAGACAGTGAACGGAAATTTGAGTGTTTATTTCGAGTTTTACGACAAATAAACGAACTTTCGAAAAAAAAGGACGACATTTGAAATGGTTTCAATCGTTTCTGGAAATCGTCAGTACAAACAATCATTTATGTTTATTATACCAAGCAAATAATGAAAAGGTTGTGCTAAATTAAATTAACCTTTTACATTCAACATAACTGAGGAAAAAAAAGTCATCCTCAGTTTAACTTGAGATTAATTTCTTAAGGTTTTATCAGTGAATACCATTTTATTGTCTAGATAAAACAACAAAATTACATTTTTATGACACATTTCTTCGAGTTTTGAAGTAAAAAAAAAAAAAATACATATGGTAATTTTAACTGATTACCTGGATGTTTTGACGGTGATACTATGTCACTACGAACCTGAAAGAAATAAAACATTCAACTTATCAAGCTACTTTGCATTAAAACCACATCAAAACCGCATTAAAAACAAAAGTTTCTTCTTTCCATAAAACAATTATCTTACCTGAACAGTCAGGAGAGTCATAAGTAGTACTTTACAGTATATTAAGTCCATTGTTTTCAAAGGCGTTTTTAGCAATAAAAAACTTACAAACTTAAAACCTATATAGCGCCGTTAATGGTAAACGAACAAAATCATTGCGCTTATATCAATGTAAATATATTGTTATGGTAGCCTATATTTGTAAGGGAAAAAAAATATGAGTGCGTCAGAATATGACGTTCAAAATGACCAGCAGGTTTGAAGATCACTTGTATTTGGCAACTAAATTCAGAGTTTGTAATCCATCGTCTTAGAGTCCGTGAGGATCGCGCGCTGCGCTCGAGCTCTGATGAAGATGAAGAACAAGCGCTGGGCTCGCGCTCTCATCAGTGGGTTGAGCCCTTTGGGCGGTAATTACTACACTGTTTTCTATGGGACACGAAGTTGTTTTCCTGCAGGGGGCGTATGGAGGCTCAAGAAAGCCGCATCCCCCACTGATTCTCATCTTTGTCTTAGTGTAGATATTTTTACAATAATGTTATGGTGTAACGAAATCTGCTCATTACAAAAAATTGTACCTGACATCTGAAAGGAATTCTGTTCTGTCTCTATAACCTTACAGAGTAATCTCAAGAAAGTGACTGGCTTATCCAGAGCAGCGTTGACAATAGTAACAGGTGACAG
The DNA here is from genome assembly GCA_021397915.2 of Tor tambroides. Classification (NCBI taxonomy): domain Eukaryota; kingdom Metazoa; phylum Chordata; class Actinopteri; order Cypriniformes; family Cyprinidae; genus Tor; species Tor tambroides. The sequence continues at coordinate 35,420 of JAFVLL020041370.1, read as the reverse complement.
CCTTTATGGCGCTTCTGAATTTAGACAACTTGTTACGTGAATGATGACAACGAGAATCGCTGCAATGTATTGAAATTAAAATACACAGCAAACAATTAAAAAAGGGCCCATTTCGAGACCCAAGTAATCCCTAGTGCCATTACACCAACTTTATTCTGCTCTAGTGATCTTGCATCTGGACGTGGGAATTCTGTAATGATGCCATTTTTTTAGATAAGAAAAAAAAAACTAAGGTGGAGCTCCAAAAACAAATGCACGAAAATGTGGTTAGTTATTCTGCAGAAAAGTTTGTGCAGGACGTGGCGGAAAAGAGCAGGTAAGAATCAGTTTTTGTATTGTTTTTGAGTGTGTTTGAGAGAAAGAGACCTTTGATTTTACAACGACGTATAGTAGGTGATATTAAAGAATAACTACATCGCTACATCGGCAAGCAGTTATAGACTTTGGGCGCCATCTTTTGGAAGTAGGCTATGTGATTATATTTTATCAACCCTGTAACACCAAAGCTCATTCACTCACCTGTAAAACTGCATAAACTTGACTTGAGTTAATCTAATAAAACACATACCACAGTGTGTATAAAATATCAAATTTATTTTGATATAAAACTGCACATGCACACTCACACAATAGTTGATAACCATCAATATAGGCTTATAATTCTTTTTCATAAAGCTAGCACACAATTGCAGACTTTAAAACATTATGGTTTGAAGACACCATGAGGAAAGCTTGCACTGTCAGATTATAAAGTTTAATGTACAAAAAAGGCAGTCTGAAAAGCAAGTATAAACATTTAAAAAGAATTTACAAATGGGCAAAAAGTACAAAAAGAGCAGCAGTCACTCAAACATGTAGAAGCGATGCTCTGTAACATCTTATGATTAAATGATTCTGCAAAAAAAAAAAAAAAATCAAACAAACAAACAAAAACAGTTATTCTGATGAATTAAAACGCCTGGAATTTTGGCTGAAAATTGTACAAGATATACAGAATGTTTCTCATACATTCTTGTTTTTTGGCAGTCTCGGTCCATACTTGCAAACCTACTTTATGTTTGTTCAAGACAAAATGAAGGAGTGAAATGACAAACAAATAAAATGAACAATGTATGGAGAAGAAATACAGTACAGATTGGATGAAACGGATCACGTATTGGAGACGGAGGAACTGTTGGAAATGTTTCCAGGAAGGTTTTCCTTGGCCATACATTCACAATTGCTCATTTCCTTCATCTTATCAAGTACAGAATTTGTGCATCATGTTATTTGAATGATTTGAATGCTGGGAGAGGCATCAGTGAGTCAATAACCAAACTGATTTATGCAAAACTATGAATAAGTTGTGCTAATTAAGTGGAAATTAAGGGCCTTCTTTGCAAAAACATACACAACTGCTGTGTAAATCGTAAATAAATACATTCTTATGCAAACTGTTGCATTCAGCTGCACAATTTGCATGTGAATGGATTTATGAACCATTTTTTCCTTCCAAAGTGTTCTTTCCAAACAATTTAGAATCCCTTCTTCCCTACTTTTGACACCCATTGCAAAAAAACAACACAACACTTGGTCACACAGATTTGAAATATACTGTTTTTTCATGAGAAGGAAAGCATCGACATGACTGCACACGACAGACAAATCTCACTCAACTGACTGGACACAACACAAACCATTGTGCATTGAATAAGGCAAATATGAAGAGGCTCACTTCCACTAGGAGTTTCATGACCTGTCAGTGCTTAAAAAAAAAAAAACAGTAATAAATAAAATAAAAAAATCCAGTCAAAAGTGGCAGAACACAGTTTTCCCTCATGGTATTTGTAGAAATATAAGCCATGTCTAGTCACTGTAAAACCTACATTTCATATTTGTGCTCACTCCTAAAACTTTGTGCTAGGTTATTAGATTACTCTCTGAGAACAGCAGGTCTAGCTGTGCCAAAAATATAGTTGAATAATAATAATAATAATATTGTATATTTGTTAAATTAAAACATTACATTTGATAAAATTTAAGAGATATTCAATTTATTATAATTATAATAAACTGAATATCCACTAAAATGAATACAATTTTTTTTTTAAGTGAAATAAATATAGATTTTATTTTATTATCCAAGAACATCCCTTGTATTATATTTATAATAAGACATCTTAGTAACTCACATTAGTGAGCATTTCTGTGCTTTTAAGAATCAAACATGGGCAAACAGAACTTATTACAGTTTCAAAGGCTGAAGTTGTGGTCATGAAAGCCCTAGTTTCCACTATTTCCCATTCTCTTTTACACGGCCAATCCAGGTGATTACAGAAACAGAATTTGGGAGAAATGTTCTTTTTCCCACCTTCTACAGTAATTTCTCCGCAATTCCAACCTCGTTAACCCGGCCGCTGTGAAGAGAGTTATGTCAAACTATTTGACAGCACCAAGCCTTTTCAACAGATTCTTTCCTTTGGAGAGCAGTCCTGTTTTCTTAGAGTCAGCTCGGGGGCGCCGGATGGGACTGCCGGGCCCCTGGGCTGCGGGGCCGGACCCCGGGATGTGTGGGCGCACTGTGGGGGTGGCACTTCTTCTGGGAGGGCCCGCTTTTTCCACGGGAACCTAACGGAAGACCCGCAAGGGACAGTTCAGGGCTGGATGTTTAAAAAGAAAAGAAGGTGTTTCTTTGCCTTTTAAAGCATCTCAATGTCATGTACAAAAGACACTCCATCTCCTCTCACAGTCCTTTCTGTCCCAGCAGGGCCACCATACAGTCAATTATCAATCAACAGTACAGTTTACATCATGAATAATACACCCAGACATTAGGGGGCGGCGCTCTACACAGTAATCTACGAATGACCCGTGGTGAAACCTGAAAAATCGAGTGCGCTTCACTTCACATTCTAGCTAAACTTTCATTAAAACATTAATATAACCTGTTCAGACTGCAAGTGCAACAAAATATCATAAGAAGTTCACTATTTATACACAGTGACATGACAGTAATCTCATTTTTAGTGACTAAATAGGAACTCCGAATAGGAATAGTTCAACCAGAGATGAACATTTTCTGAAAATGTACTCACCCTCAGGCCATCCAAGATGTCTTGGTCACCAAGAATCCTCTGGAGTGAATGGGTGCCGTCAGAATTAAGAGTCCAAACATCTGATACAAACATCACAATCAGACTAGGTAACTTTTTCCCGAAAGGACTCTCATTTTGACGGCACCCATTCACTGAGCAAGTGAGGTAATGCTAAATTTATCCAGATCAAAAACAAACCTTGGATGGCCAGAGGGTGAGTACATTATGAGCAAATTTCCATTTTGGGTGAACTGTTCCTTTAATAGCAAAAACACATCTTTTACATGCCATAATTCGCCCTTAATATCAGTTGTATAGTTGCATAACACAAACTTTAAATTAATATTTATGTTAACAGCAACATAATCCATAATAGTAATGAAAAGAGAAGATAAGTATTTAATTTACCAGTCTTTTGAAGTAATCTATCACCTTTCAGCATGGTAACTTCACCAAGGGTGTTGGAGCCAAATCAAACCTGCTTTAAAAAAGCTTCATTTACAAAAGTGGCTACAAGAACGCATAAACTTAAATCAATTCAATCAAGTTTAGGAAACAGTATATAACTAAAATATACTCTTTAGATAGATAAAGGTAATGATACTTATGCTTGCTGGACATTTTTAGAGTTAATGGAAATAGTGCACCCTAATCACACGCACACCCCTTTATGATCTGGCTGACCTTGCCAATGTCCAATATCAATTTCATAAGCGTTTTGTGGTAATTCGTTCTCAGTGTGGTATGATTGGGTGCACAGCTACAGGAGAGGAGAGGGTTTGTCACTAGGAATCTACTAAATCTACTAAAGAGAAGGGGTGGGGGTAAGGGGGTCAGGGGTCCAATTCTGACCGTGCAACAATGGCCTTATAGCTTCTTATGACTGACAGTAGGAGTCAATGAAAGACGAACATTATAATGGACAACACCCAGAGAAACAACTGAAGATACCAGCTGTGCCTGTCTAATGCACTGACAGCAGTGGACCAATCACAGCTCTACACAAAAAATGCACAAAAAATGAGACATGGTAATTCCAGGTCATGAGAATTATAGAGTAGAATTATATGGGTAATTTGGTCAGCGCATGTATCTGTATGGAATTTGTGCATACTGTCAGTTTAACAATTTATTTAACTGTGCAATTAATTAAAATGTAATTTTAATTAATAAAAATGTTTGTTTTTTTTAAATAACAAAAATATTGTTTTAATAAAATATTCTGATAAATTCAGATCTTTAAAATTATTTTAAATAAAATTTTAATTACAAACATTAAAATATACATAATTAGATTAATAATTTATCAATATAAAACAGGAATATTAGTAAATAATAAATATATTAATCAGTACATATTAATGAAATATTTCAATATTAATAAAATATTTATTGAAATAAAAATGCAGTTAATCATGTCTTTTAGTTAATGTGTAAATTCTAAAATGGTGATTTGAGCAATTCAAACTTTAAGCATTAACGTAATGTTTTTATGAGTCTGATCAATTTTACTGGATCTTTTGTGTAAATGGTTGGTCTAAATGTGTCCTGTGTGTGTTTTGTGCATATCAGGAGCAACAGTAATAAGGACCCACGTCGTGTGCATTAGACGAGGACAGCATTATTTGTGGTATCCTCTGTTGCTCACTTACGTGACAGATACTGAGCCGTTACGGAGTGAAATGAACACTCTTCTTCTGTTTTGCCAAGCAAGTGAGGAAAAAAAACAATGCCGTGATGTAATGCATCTCAATTGTCTGCACAATGAATATGAGAAAAGAATCACAAAACTTTCAGTACAGAAAAACCTTGATGGGTCCTGATGATTGAGCAGAACATCCATCAGCAATTATATTTTCTTTTTTCTCTCTTTTTTTATACAGACCATTGTACAATATCTACATCTACAGATAAAATCATTCTTGATATCTCTCTCTATTTGCAACATTTGTTTTGTGTCTTTCTTTAAGTTGATAGTCTTATATATCAGCAATATACAAAAAACAATTCTTTTGGAAACATATACAAAAGGGTTTAAGGTTGTTGTTTTTTTTTTAAACTGGTCTCAATCCGTTAAAGCACCTAAAAAAAATTCACGGTGGTGTCGAAGCATTCTGAAAGAAAAAGCATGCAGTTCTACAGTTCTACATGGATTCAGTTCTCTGTACATCAAAACTATCTCCTCTATTATAAATTGATTTCACTTTTAAACACAGTTACATTCATAAAGCATCTATTACAATGCCTCACTTGTGAATTAGGTAAAAAATAATAGTCTTTTAGTGCTTCTTTTTCCAGAAACAATAACAATAAACAACTAATAATCTGGCACGTCTCTTTGTGTGAATTCTTCTTTTCCAAACAATGCTTTATGAATATGCAATTTCATTAACAGTTCACATTTCTCCTCCGCAGAACATCTGACATAAAAATAAAGGTTCCTCAGTCTTGTATTTTACGGTATGTCTCTGTTTAGTAAGCTGTCTCTCTTTTGTTTTCTGTTTTCCTTCAATGATCCATCAAAAAAGCAACCGGCTGTCACACAACACAAACACAGACGGAGAAGAGGAAAAAAACAGCGGAGCAGGAAGGAGATTAAAAAAAGAGCGAATGGATGACAGAGGGCTAGTGTGAAACAGGATGTACCCTTTTGTTCTTTGTCCGGGACGGGTGGTCCTGGGGGTGACGGCCCGGGGTGTTGGTGAGGTAAACCTCCACGTCATCAGGCACTTCTTCAAGAAAGTTGGAGGGGACCAGACCCTTGTGTCCATTGAGCTCCCCCTGAATGGAAAACAGAGGACATCATGCACCTAAGGCTAAATCCCAGTGTGGCGGCTCTCCTGTGCTCAGGGCTGAAAGCAGGAATAACCTCAAACATGAAAGATCAGCATTAAGTGTTTTGCAGAATCCTATAGCACCAAACACAGGGATGGTGTGAATAATCTACTCACGTAATAAAAGCCATCCTCATCGATCTCTCCAAACACTGTGATCACATCACCAGCACAAAACGTCAGCTCAGCCTGAAGGACAGAAAAATTAAAACATGTTAGATTTAAGTCATCAGTCATAACTGTCACAGAGCTAATTTAATATGCAACAGTTACAACCACAATGTAGATGTATTAATCACTTTTAAGGATCAATCAATTATAAATCAGCCTATCCTTCTCCATCCTTCTATCTATCTATCTATCTGTCTGTCTGTATGTCTATCTGGCCGTCTATACGTCCATCTGTCTGTCTATCTGTATATCCATCTGTCCATCTATATGTCCATCTATCTATCTATCTATCTATCTATCTATCTATCTGTCCGTCCATCTATTCGTCCGTCTGTCTGTCTGCCAGCTATACGTCCATCTATCTACCTGTCTGTCTGTATATCCGTCCATCTATACGTCTGTCTGTCTATCTATCTATAAGTCCATCTATCTGTATGTCTGTCTATCTGTCCATCCATCTATATGTCTCTCTGTCTACTTGTCTGTCTGTCCATCTACACCTGTCTGTCCATCTATCTGTATATCCATCTGTCCGTCTATACATCCGTCTGTCTGTCTGTCTGTCTGTCTGTGTATCTATCTATCTATCTATCTATCTCTCTTTTCATCGTCTGTCTAAACGTCCATTTATCTGTCTATCTGTCCATCTGTCCATCTATATGTCTGTCTGTCTAATTATCTATGTGTCTATCTATCCGTCCGTCCGTCCGTCCGTCTATCTGTCCGTCTGTCCATCTATCTATCCATCTATCCATCTATCTATCTATCTATCTATCTACCTACCTACCTATCTATCTATCTATCTGTCTGTCTATCTATCTGTCCGTCCGTCTATCTGTCCGTCTGTCCATCTATCTATCTATCTATCTATCTAGGCACTTTTTCACGTCTGGACACTTAACTTTTGGCAGAATTATAACCTCAACATTCAACCTACACAAGGTTTAGGCCTAACGCTATACTTGTAAAGACAAGCTATGTAATGTCAGATATCTAAAAGAATCTTTACGTACCCTAAAAGAATGAAAATGAAATAGCAATAATTTCTAGCAACATTCTCTAGTTCAGGTCCAAAACAACATCCACCAAACTTGCGAAATACACACACAAATCAACCAACACTGGGCAAGGCAGGTCCTCATTGTCAGACTGGGAGCTGTGTTCACAAACCACAGTGATTGTGTAACCCTTTACCTCCAGTCCAACAACAGCAAAAACCACACACAGAGATCTCAGTGTCACAAATAACCATTCCCTATTCCTTTCACAGGAACTCACTCACTTACAGCAGAGCAGATTTCTCAAGCCTGTCACAAAGCCTTCATAAATGCATTATAATGATTCATAATATCCAATAAAAGCATGCATACACATTGGAATTCATTTAAATGCATATCTGGTTCACTAAGGCATGACACTAAGACTACCATCATGGAATATAAAGCGTCCTGTTACGCTTATTTCCTTAGAGAATCATTCATCAAACAAATTATGAAGGCTCTAAAACATTCAGTATGAAATGCAAATGTATTGAACATGCATTATGATATTTGGGTCCCGTAAGTGAGATGTCCACACACAGTACAGGTGCTGATGCAGTGCAGTGAGCTCCCTCAGCAGGAAATAGAGTGTCATTTGGCACAGGCCCAGTGAGTGTAGACTCACTACTTCCTTCCACACTCACCTCCTCACTCTGCAAGCTGCCCCCATAGCGGGCCTGTGTGCCAGCGGCAATGCAAAGGTGACAGTAAGTGACAATGCGGTGTAAAAAGACTTGGAAATGCTAATTATAATATATAAATATTAGCTGATCTAACCTTGTTTGTTCTGTGAGTTTTTTTTTCTTTTAAATAGATTTGAAATTGAACTAGACAATTTTGATGGGCGTTACCACTAAAGACACATTTCTACCAACTATGTGCTTTTAAATATATTGTTTTTAACATTGCTATTTCTTGTTTTGTTGATGTTTTTATGATTAGAATCGTATATGAAGTACAATTACACTTAAACACAAGTAAATATGTAAAAAAACAAACAAACAAAAACAAGCACAGCATGATTTATGAATGACAGTGGGCCTGGTTGTCAGGATGGCTATATGAATCATTAAATTTGATGTTATTCTATTTTGATGACCTCTGATGAATACATTCAGAAGTGCTTTTTACCAACTTTAAAGGTGAAGTTTGTTGGGTGGGACTATTTGTTTTCCAAACAATGACAAACCAGTGTTGTTACTGTTATCTAGAACTAAAATTATTAAAATAGTTTTCAGTACCTGAAATAAATCTAAAATAAAATATAAATAAAAAACCTTAAACTTTAAAAATATACACTAAATTTAGAAATGATAACTGAGATACATACTTCATAATATCAGTAGTAAACATTTACTGAACATTTGAAATGAAAATAAAGCTAAATAAAAATAGAAATATATTAGTATAAAATAGTATAAAATAAAATATAAAAAGTTAATTTAAAATATTAATAAATACTATAATAATATAACAAAAATAACACTGTGGCAGAAAGGGGGAGTTTTTGGGAAATCTGTTTGAAAAAAAATCTATTTTTAAATTCTATTTGGCACAGAAATTACACATTTCAACTTCAAAATAACAAGTTCACAGAAGAAAGTCATACAGGACTGGAATGACATAACAGTGAGTAAATAATGACAGAATTTTCATTTTCTTTTTAACCAGAACTTAACCTTTAGAGCTGCCGTGTGCCATCTGAATGAACAGTAACACAAAAAATACAAACCACATTGTAGCCGCAAAAGCAAGGAAAATAAGCTGAAAACGAATTTGGTGGCTATTACAGAGGCAGACATCCAGGCAAGCCAGCGTAAAATCAAAAGCTTATGGGATGAGACTGTAAGTGCAAGAAAAAGCCCAGACAAAATTAACTCCATTAGTACCTCCACATCCACGTTAGGAGAGCTTTCTCTGGGGTCATAGTCATATAGGGCCACCATCCTCCGCGTCGACACTGGGTGCTGCCTTCCACTCCTTTTGTTCCTCTCTGAAAAAAAAAGAGGTTAAGAATAAATGAGCAAAACATTTAAATAAGTAAACCAAAGTACTCTTTGATAATTAAAATTAAACATATAAATATGTAAAAAAAAAAGAGAGCATGATTTATGAATGACAGCAGGTCTTGTTGTAATAATGACATCAAAACAAACTCCTTTAGATGTTATTCATCTCGTTTTTTTTGCCCTCTAATGGATAAATTTAGAATTGCATATTACCAACTTTCAAGGTGAAGTATTTTTGGAGTGTTTCTACAGTCTAAGCCAAAGGAGACACAACCAGCTGCATTTAATATTTATTATCAACATTTTTAACAACAATAAAAGGCATATTTAGTAGACAAGTTATTAATATTGAATCCAAATGTCCACTATTCTGAGCTTTGAGTCTATAGCATACTGAACATTTCACATTGAAAATGGAAAGAAATAGAGTTGAGAAAAATTTAAAACAAAGAAATCAAAAATAAATGTGTGACATTAATCATGTGAAATCAAGTGTAAAATGCTCCTACTTAATGCTCAAGACACTCTAAAATACAAAACAGAAACATTTTCAAGAGCAGTTTTAGACTTTTGGAACCCGCTGTTCAATCTGCATTATTCCCTGTATGAGGTGTCAGTGGGAACAGAAAGAATAAGTCATGCTTGTGTGACATTCAAGTGTTGAAGGGAAACTTGGAGGCGAGCTGTGAAAAGGCACTTAAGTGAAAAAGAAAAGAAAGATTTGAATGAGAAAACTGGTGAAGAAATTGTGTGGGCACAAACCTCTCTTGGATTTCCGGGACCTGCGATTAACTGAACGGCCATCTTTGAACCTATTACAGTTTACTTGAAGAGAAAAGAGGAAAGCAAGAAAGAAATGGAAGAGAGAGAGAGAGAGAGAGGAAAGAATGAAGATAAGGAAGGCACAGGATTTAAAGGAATAATCCGTCTGTGACATTCTGCTATGATTCCTTTTGTTTTCCACAGATGAAAGAAAGTCATATGGGTTTGAAACGGCATGAGTGATGATAGAATTTAAGAGTTATATAAGGAAGAATATGGAAAAGGTAGAGGACCGGCAGACTAGCACCATGTTAATATAAAATAAATCAGAAAGAAAGAGAATAGCACAGAGGGTTGAGATGGACAGGGGTTCACTACAAACTACCTGGTAGTTCATACCTATTTTCTCAATGGGTGTGTTGAGAGGAAGAAACCCCTGTTTGAGCAGCTGGTCCATCATTTCTTCATCATCTGTCTGTATCTCTGAGACCATGTTACAGGGGATGAGCCCCCTGCGGCCACAGATCTCTGCCCTATAGAATCCATCTGTGTCCTTCTCTCCAAACACCTGGACAACACAGCAGGGCCATAATTGACCTCATTTCATTGCATTTTTAATTAGACTCTCTCTAATCTTTTGCACAATTGCTCTACTCAATTTTGTACAGTAGCACTACTTCTAATGTTTTCTATCTTGTATCATTTTCATTTGTAAGTCACGTTGCATAGAAGTGTCTGGTTATCAAATAAATGTAAATGGCCACTTCAAACAGAAGAAAAAAGTATATATATATATATATATATATATGTATATATATGTGTGTGTGTGTGTGTGTGTGTGTGTGTGTACACTGAAATAGAAAGATGCCAATACACTGACTCACACTAGAATAGAAGGGGAGACAACAGAACCTAGAATATATAATTAGCAAAGCACAAAGTATTATTTATATAAAATTATAAAGCCATACACATATGTGTAGATATAAAATATAGTAAAGTAACAATAAAAGTAATTTAATAATCAGTATTTTTTATATACTGGTGTTGGCAACTGTATTGATACAAAAATATATAAATATGATGATCAACTATTTTTATCAGTCTAAAATTAATTTTTTAATAAAATAATCTTATACAATTAGTTATGTATAAAATTAATAATGAATTAATCAATGTATTTTAAACAAAATTAATACCTTTAAAATAACTAATAACTTAATAGCATTAATAACTGATTATAAATAATATTATAGTAATTACTAATTATAAATCCATATATATATATATATATATATATATGTATGTATGTAATAACTATATAATCAATATTGATTTTTTACAATTATATATATATATATACTGTATATAATTGTAAAATCAATCTTGATTATATAGTTATTACATATTGTTAAATTCATATTGAAAATATATATAAAATGTAATAATCAGCGTAATAAAATCAGTGTAAATAAAAACAATATATAACATAATATAATATTTAGTAATATTATATAATAAACAACACCCAATATATACTGTATTGATACATTTATATTAAAAATGTGTATTAATTATCTAACATTATACTATTTAATTGAATAATCAGTACTTTTATTATTGGCAATTAAATTTGCACATTAGTACATAAATATAATTATCAATTATCTGTATCTCTAAATAGAGTAGAAGTAAAAAGTCTCAAAAGGTAGAAAGAAATTAAAAACAAGCTATGGAATTAAATGACAGAAACCTTTATGATCTGGCCCTCCTTGAAGGGAAGCTCCTCTACAGCAGCATCGGGGTTAGGAGACATTGACAGGGGGTCATAGTCAAACATGGCCACAAAGATTCGGGACAAGTCCTCTGGCTCTGACTCATAGTAGTCTGGAGACCGCCGGTCCCGTCCTCCATAACCATCTGAAACACAGGAGAGGACAAGCTTCTGCTACACACAGAAACCAAAAGAAAACTAAAACCCAAAAGAGACCGTAGCACGCTCAGCCTAATCTATATCCTCAGAGGCATCAGTCTGTGACAGCTAAACAATTCTGAGAAAACTACATTCACTATGCAGCTATATGACTATATGACATACCATTCCTTCTTAAAATGAGGCTACATATTAAAACTACATAATAACATCATAAACTGATAAAAATGCTAATCACACTTGATACAAATGCATGTTCCCTACACAGTAAAATTATCTGGCGCACAGCACACCAGTGGGATAATACGCAAGCATACTGAAAACAGAAGAATGCAGTAAGAACATGTTCGAAACTCTCATGCATATTAAAAGAACAAGGAAAGGATAAAAACATTGCTGTTTTACTGCAAAAGCCTACAGAACATTCTTGGACAGACATGCAGTAACTCACTACTGGAATGATCCACTACCAATCTCAAACTTTTTTCTCTTATCTTAAACCAAAGTTTTAAAGAGGAGTAAATAGTAGACCATGCCAGTTAATTGAAAGTGCATATGGAGCTGATAGAAGTGAATCATGCACCCAGTTACTGATAAGGATATGTAGAACATTTACAAGCAGCATTTAAAATCACAGTTATTATCATAGTCCTCCATGAAAGCTGCCACAGGAGTGAAGACACCTCTGCTCTTGGATTGCAGTCTTAACAACATCCAACAGTAGAAAGATATTCATGCAAATGAAACAATCGAGGATTGCACAGGAAGCTCAGTAAAAGACAGACGATGAGGAAAAAGGCAACAAGGGGAGCAAGAGGAGGAGAAGAGGGGTTCACAAACACTGTCTGGTGTTTTTGACCACACAATGAGCACAAAGATAGGAGTAATCACCCTTATACAGACCGAAACCCTAACCTAATCCTAGTTATCTGTAACCAAAATAAACAAATTAACATGGGGCGAAAATATAGGCAAATTAATGTATATAAATAGAAATTGCCTCCTGCTTAAAAACTAAGTACACATATATAAGGTAAATGAATATAAATATAGCTCAATAAATATGCCTTATCAGCGTTTGTCCTTCATATGTTAATGTGAGTCTTGCGCATGTCTATCCTTCTCAGGTAAAGGCAGCTTTTGTTCTTTTTAAGGTTAGCAAAACAAGTAAAACTCTAGCGACTGTATCTGAGATATGCTTCCATTTTATAAGTTATGCTTATGTTTACAGTACTACATTTACAATGTAAATCTATAGGGCAAGACATTGCAGGTTAAAATAAATTTTTGTCTAGATATGCCTGTTGTTTGAGCTGTACAACTGTCCCAAATTCGCTTTTTATTCTAAGACTACTGCTGAACTTCTGTGTATTTAGAGTACATGTTTGTGTCCCTATAATTAGCCTGTTTGTGAAAGATTAAGGTTTTAAGGATTAACCATGGACATGACAGGAACTGAAAGATTGGATAGTGTGTGTGTGTGTGTGTGTGTGTGTGTGTGTGTATGTGTTTAACATACTTATTCTGGTAGAACTGCTGTGAGACACTGTCATTTTTTAGAAACTGAAGAATCTAACTTTTCGTCTGTGGTAAACAGCATGTCACAGAAGCAGTCAGTAGAGCTTAACTTGCATGAAATTAAGAAATAATAATTTAAAGACCCCATGAAATCACCTGAAAAATGCACTCTACTTTCCTGAATTGATGTTTTTCCTACTGAAAAAGGGAGTTTGGGTGGGACAAAAGTTTGTTTTAGCATATGTAATTTAAAAGCAATAATTGTTAAATAATTGCTTATGTATCATGGTAATGCAATAATGATATAATATATATGAATTATATAAAATAAATATTATAATTAGCAGAAAAAGCCAAGCAAATTTTGTTTCTGAATTGCTTTTCTATATTGCTATGACAATGTACACTGCTTAAAACCAAGCTTTCTTCTTCAACCTGAAAAATAAGAGAAAACTCAAACATATAGCATTGTTGCACTACGGGTTCGAATCCCGTGCACAAGGACCTTTCCCGATCCCGCCCCCTCTCTCTCTCCCACTTTGCTTCCTGTCATTTCTACACTGTCCTATGACAATAAAGGCAAAAATGCCAAAAATAAATAAAAAACCCCTCAAACTTACCCGTGTAACCACTGAAACTGACTTTGTAAGCTTTTTGTCAGAAAGCTAACACATGACATGAACTAAAAGTCACAAAACTCTTACTTTGATTTCATAAGGGTCTTTAAAAAATATACTACTGTAATAATCTGATATATCAGTTCAAATTTGTTCTGGTAATTTTTGTAAAATTTCCTTTTTCACGCCACATACCATATCGGTGCTCTGTTCGCTGTGGGGGCCATTTCCTGCGGTGGGCTACACTGGTATAGTAAACATCGTCCTTGATAGGTGAGAGGTTCCCCTCACTCCCCTCACTGTTATTCTCCACGGTGATCTCTACGGAAACACCAATCAGAGCATTACAGCCACAGCCCCTCTACTCAGCCCATGAGTTGTGGATTATGACATTTTCAAGGCTCTCGAGGTCTGTTCTAGGATCAGAAGTGCCATTCTATAGCATTAAAGCATCAAAAATGGCTTACTGATCTTAAACCAGTGTTGAAAGCCAGCTGACATGAGTTGCTCCGGAGTAAAACAGCAATGTTCAACATGATGATGGTTTTCTAAGCAACAACGTATGGCCTGTTAGGAGTACCGCTTGTATGCCAGAATATAGGAGTTAAATAAACTCCCAGGGCTTACAGAACACCAGAACTTTCATCATGACATATAAGGAAAACAGAGGAACACACAATAGGTGTCTCTACGAAAGACACTAAAGGAAGGGAGGGAGAGTCCAAACATCATGTGACCACACTAACCAATGGAAGGGACTGTCATTGGTCTTCTCTGACCGGGTGGACAGCCGTGACTCGTCCTACGGCCGGAATGGTCCAGTCGATCTGAGCGTCCCGTTGAGGGAGAGTTCCCTAAAATCTTCAAAAGCAAACATTAATATGTTAATCAAAACCTGTGGTGCTTTAAAAATAGATATCCTATTAAAAAAGATTCCCATCAACCCCAAAATGAAAAAAATAAATAAAGTGATTTCTTTAGAGAACGAGATTCTAGTCCCAAGTGAAATCAAAACAAGGAGGATGAACCCGCCAAAACATTTAACATAAACAATTGAAACAAACTCTGACAACAACATGAGCAGGGTTTTGGCAGAAATCAGATGCTTAGCTAAAGACCATTTTGGTTTTTGTTCTGCTCCTCTTCAGTTCGTATGGGAAAGTTTTGAATGTAGTTTGTGATATGAGCTTTCTGATTCATATCATTCTACATTATGGTCTGCCTACACTTAAAGTAATGTGTAGAGTATATAAAACTGTCAGTACAGGTATATAGCATGCTGCAAATCTGTATACAATTGTAGTCAGGACCTTAACCACCACAGACATCCTGGGAGATTTCCTTGGAATTTTCAGAATAATGGACAGTTTTCCAATCTCTGATTTTTGAATTTTTTATTTGGTCCCCCTCGAATATTTAGTACTATCAGGTCAGTAGTGCAAAAACCTTGATGTATGAGCAGGTATTAGAAGAAAACAACAATGGGAAGCAAAACACACCAAAAAAAAAGGATGTATCTGTGCTGCTAAATCCAGATAAATGAGGATGAGTTATCTGTTCAAGCTCAAATAAACCAGCTTTGACCATTCCAGTCAGTGGCACCACATTGTTCACTGGCTTGAATAACTTCAGTCCATACTGCACTGTTAAATGTGCAAATCTGTCATTCTTTTGGTGTTTCCAGCTTCCCATAAACAATCAGTGTTTCCCAACCTGTTCCTGGAGGCACCCCAACACTACACATTTTTGAACTCTTCCCAATCAAAAACATCTAAATCAACAGTTCATTAGTAGAGACCTAAAAAGTGACCTAGTAGAGACCTCCAAGTCCTAAAATGGATGGGTCAGATAATGGAGACATTCAAAATGTGTACTTACGGAGTGCCTAAAGCAGAGGTCTTCAACCCTGTTCCTGGGGACCCACTATCCTGAAGAGTTTAGCTACAACCCTAATCAAACACACCTAAAGCGGCCAATCAAGCTCCTCAAGACTGCTTGAAAAATGCAGGCAGGTGTGCTGAAGCTGGTTGGAAATAAACTTTCCAGGAGAGTGGGTCCCCAGGAGCAGGGTTGAAGACCTCTGGCCTAAAGGAACAGGGTTTGGATACACTGCTCTAAATCAGATGTCTTCAACCTTGGTCTTGGAGACCCACTATCCTGCAAAGTTTATTTCCATACCTGCTTGTGAGTTTTCAAGTGATCTTGAAGACCTGGATTAACCAGTCAGGATTATTAGGGTTAGAGCTAAACTCTGCAGGACAGTGGGTCTCCAGGTTTGAATACCTGCTAGAAAATGCTAGTTGGACTCTAAAGTATAAGTTGGAGGACTGTGGAAACATTGTCATTTGATTTGTGACTCTTCTTACAACAGAAACAAGAAACACTCAGAAATGGCCTTTAGATAATCAAAACAAATCTACACATCCAAAAAATTTCACTTGACACTCTAGGAATCAAACAAAGTCACATGAGATCTAAACCAAATCAATAAAGTCAAGAAAGATCATACAAGCTAAAATCCCCCCAAAACAAGAGTAATATCAAAAGGTGAAATCAAACAATAACATAACAAAGTTAAGCAACGTCCAGCAAAATAGACCAAACAAAAAAGCAAAACAAGAAGAACAAAACCAAATAAACCGATGACAGACTGGGTGGAACACCATGAACAGAAGAATGGTTTAATCACTTGTCGATGAGAACACAAAGCAGTTGGTAGATGAGGAGAGGGCGGAAGGGTGAGAGGAGGGGTAGGAGACACACACCAGGGGTTCATCCATTGCCCTGTTGAGTCTGGCCACAGAGTAGGCCCTAATGTCCCTGTGATAGGTCCTGCCAACCTCGCTCAGCCTGCCCTCGCTCCGGAACCTGCGTTGGGGATGGTGATGGTGCGGATGATAGTGGTAATGGTGGTACGACTCTCGCATGCTCCTTGTCTCTGGAATGGCATCCAGGAAGTCCTCCTCCACGCTGCACTGCTGCGTCAGTGTCCTTTTCCTGCCGGCAGCCAGAGCACGTCTCTCCACAGGCCCCTCGCTGTGGATCACCCGCACGTTGGGGCCAGAACCCACCCGCAGCGGGCTGCCCCCTGTGTACGAGTGGTAGCTTCCGCGGTAGCCAAGCGAGCCCTCCTCCTCGCTCCCGCAGTCCAGTCCGCTGTCCGGGCTCTTGGTGGTCTGCCTGCTGCTGCTGCTGCTCCAGCACGGTGGCCGCTCCTCTATGGAGCTGTAGCGCGGAGAGGAGCGCTGCCTCTGCAGCCTGCGGATGCTCTTGCTTGGGGAGAGGTGGTTCGGCTGCCGCAAGTCCTGGTGGTAGGGCCGCGGACTCCTGCAAGGAGTGCCCGGACGAAGCCTCCCTCTCAGCCTTGCCGCTGGCCCATGACCTCCACCCCGGTGTCCGGTTCCTCCTCGGCAACTTCCGGAATGCTGTGGAGCCGCTTGTGGGAGCGCAAGGAGCGCTGTCGTACCACCTCCCGCTGCAGGTCCCAACTGTCCCGGTCCACCGCTTGGTCCTGACGCCTGTAATATGCCTTTTAGAAGCCGGAGAGGGTGATGGACGAAGGAGGAGCCAAAGTTTCAGTTAGATTTGGACGTTTTTCAATTAGTTAAAATCGGGATTGTTTTTGGCGGGTTTTGTTTGATGGTGTTGAAGGTGAGCAGAAGATAAAACAGTGTGCAAATAGAGAACAAAATGGGAAAAGAAAGACAAAATAAAGACAGAATTAGTTATCGGAGGTCATGGTCGAATGTAGGGCATGCAGTCTCATTCCATGACGGACATGACATGCGACGGAAGGGAATCTGTAGAAGGAAAACGTCAGGAAATGCAAACCGTACAGAAAATGAGAACTGGAGAGTATCACAAATGCAGGGCTCACTGAGACAATCCACTAACAAAGCACAGTCCAACAACAACAAAACAAAAACTACAGATGAGATTTCAGAACACAGAACATTAAGAAATTAATAACAGGCAATCAAACGATCAAGACTAAAGAATCTAAGGACCATACATGAAAAAAAATAAATAAATAAACAAAATGGAGATTCATCTGCCAAGCAACAAGTGAATTGTGTTCAAAAGTAGACCAGTAACCTGGAATGGAAATTTTAAAAAAAAATTAATAAAAAAACAAATCTTTTTTAATTATTTCAAATTGTGTATGAAAATAAATTGTGACTGGTGATTTTAAATTTGATACACATAGCATATATTTTTAGATTAAGAAATGATAGCTACAACAGCATATTTATTTATTTATTTATTTATTTTTAAGTTTTTTAGTATTTGAGTAATTTGACACTACTGCAAATATAGTTTTCTGTATCATACTGAACTGTAGCACAGACGTCTTTGGTTGGAGGCAAATCATATCTAAAAACAGTGGAATATACTGTAGCATATATAAGGTGTTAGTTTTCATACCACAATCCCAATGGCTGCTCAGGTCTCCAAAAAAATAACTCAAAACAAAAACTGAAATATAATATACCATTTATTGCTTCATATATTCAATACATCATGTATTTTTGTAACCCGTTCGTATAATACTTATTCATAAATATATTTTGAAAGAAATCTTAACAGTATTAAACATATTTCATGAAGAGACAGATATTCACAAAATTGTAAAATTACACTGAGAAAAGTAAAACTTAACAGAAGTGTAACCATGAGACAAACATAATCAAAAGTGATAACTGTTTCATTTAAGCAGACTTTACTTAAATGAGATTCCCAAAATGCCCTTGGAATGATATGTGCATTTTCACCTGATCAAGAAGGAGCTAATTTGACACTTTTAACAGGTTCAGTTCATGTAATACTTGTACACAGAGCACACAAACAAACCCTGTCTTTATTTAATAATAATCACAAACACATAAAACCATGGCGTTATATTCCATGAGGTAAACACTTCAGGCAGAGCAAACAAATACACACTGTATATATCTGCACATATGTGATTGTCATATGCAATAAATCTAAGAATCTGCTAAATAATCCTGTCAACTCCAAGTAACAAGAGCCACTTCCACTATACAGAGTAAACCAGATCGATTTCTACCATACAGATGCATAGTTAGGCAATACTTAAAACTGAACAACAGAGTTTGCAACATCTGGAGAGCGTAAAGCATATTCAGATCGTTTTCTCATGCATTGCGTGTGCAGCCTCAGGTTAAGCCATTCAGATGTATCGAGCTTTGTATGACTGGACAGGTTTATACAAAGCTGGCTAAATGACTAGATGACGTCGAAGTTCGGTAGTGCAAAGCAACCCACTTTTAGGACCCAGGAGAGACTGAGGATGGGGTGACCTGTTAAGATCCTGCCGCTCAAGCTTTGTGTACAACACCAATGGTCGAACACCCCCCGTTTTAAATTCACCATCACAAAAACACAAAAAAAACCAGCGCTAGTCACATTCAGGACAAATCCACTGAGTTAACAAAAATAATCTTACCTCTAAAGACCACCTTAACTGCACCGCAGTTGGCCTTTCAAGCCTATTCTATAAGGTTGAAGTGCCAACTATCTAGTACCACCCCTTGGGAGGAGCCCTACAGAACACGGCATACTCCATCCCCCTTCGTCTGTCCCAGCCTCTAGCCTGTGGCCCTGTGGCCCACGCCCAAGACAGACGGCGGCCGGAAGGGTGTCTGTTCCATACCTTTAATGTGTTGTGTGAGTTGATGCTGCGCCGACGCCCTTCTTCCAGCTGCATCTCTGAGTACAGCTCCTCCTCATCCTCTTCCATGATGTCAGACAGATCGGAGCCCCGACTGCTCTCGGTGTAATACTCCTCACTGTGGCTATAGTGATGATGCTGGAGATACAGACACGGAAATCGTCAGGATTTATCACTCCAGGAAGAAATCTTTAAAACTCAACTTAAATCTCACTTAGTTAAACCCTGGGGTTTTCTAATGTTTCTGGTTCCTAATTTTATTCATCAGTACTTGCAAATCTGTCTTTGTTTTGTTATTTGTATAATTTTGATGTGTTGCTCGTTTTCCTTGTATTTTGAATTTGTTATACAGTATATAGTTTTCAATTTTAACATATTTTAAAATATAATTTATTCCTGTGAAGCAAAGCTGAATTTTCAGGATCATTACTCCAGTCTTCAGTGTCACATGATCCTTCAGAAATCATTCTAATAAGCTGATTTATAATCAATGTTGGAAACAGCTGTGTTGCTTAATATCTTTTGGGACCTGTGTTACTTTTTTCAGGATACTTTGATAAATAAAAAGTTAAAAAGAACAGTGTTTATTCAAAATAGAAATTTTGAGTTACAATATTCACTACTATTCAAAATATATATAAGATCATTTTCCTTCGCTCTCTTTAGACCTATGATTTATTTGGATATTCTTGCCTTTTTCCCTCATCCTGAAATGAGCTACATAAATAAAAAATAAAAAATATTATTATTAAACAAAAACAGCACAAAAGAAAAACACTGGATGATGAAAGTTGAAAAAAGAAAAGAAAAGAAAGAAAAATAAAGAAAACAAATAAATAATTATAAGACGGCCACAAAAATAATTTAGGGGCCCACATGTAAAAATGAATGAATGTCACATTTTAGCTCATATTTTATACTTGCCCTGCCAATATTTGTGACCCTGGATCACAAAACCAGTCTTAAGCAGCACGGGTATATTTGTAGTAATAGCCAAAAATACATTGCATGGGTCAAAATTATAGATTTTTCTTTTATGCCAAAAATCATTAGGATATTAAGTAAAGATCATGTTCCATGAAGATAATTTGTATATTTCTTACCGTAAATGTATCAAAACTTAATTTTGCATTGCTAAAAACAAAAAGGCAATTTTCTCAATATTTTGATTTTTTTGCACCCTCAGATTCCAGATTGTCAAATAGTTGTATCTCGGCCAAATATTGTCCTATCCTAACAAACCATACATCAGTGGAAAGCTTATTTATTCAGCTTTCAGATGATATATAAATCTCAATTTTGAAAAATTGACCCTTATGACTGGTTTTGTGGTCCATGGTCACATTTTTATTTGATTTATTGATATGATTTATTAAAACTGTTAAACTTTACTACACCTCATCAAGTATGTATTTTTTTCCCCCCAACATTTTAGGACATACAGATATTGGACTGGCATTTCACCAGTGTTAGTTAATTAATTCAATATAACATCAACATAATACGAGTATAATGTAATTCAATATAATATAATGTCACATCTGGAATGCACATTTTGTAATGATTTGTAAAGCATAAATAAACAGAAATGTTCATTACTTGTGTTGGAAATATGTTCTGTAAGCTGACCCAAAACTCCACAAAAATTTTTCTTCTGCAGTACAAAAAGATTGCTATTCCTTAGACTCACTTGTCTTCCCAGCTCAGAACCTCTGAGAAACTCATCCACAGAAGCTCCTCTTCGCCTGGCGTGAGGGGAATCGTACCCGTCCTCCTCCTCGTCTGAGTTTAATGAGTGCAGAGCATTACCTCTCTCGCTGAAAATGTTCCTCCTCTCCACCTGAAACAGATCATGCACTTGATAATCTGCCATGCTGCTTCAAAGAATTCCAGAAACCGTCCATACTGACATCTTGATCATCAACTTCCAGGGGACTTACCCTGTTGTTCGGGGCACTCCTCTGCGCCACCTGGCGGGCCATAGCACGAGCCACTGTGTTGGGAATGGGCACTCCCTGAGGTTGAGGCAAGATCCTCTGAGGGGAGGGTGAGCGACGGCCCTCTATGTGAGGGGGCTCCAGCGTGTGTCCCGGGTGCGAAGGAGGCGGTAGGGGTGACGGGGCCCGGGGATGCGGCTCCCAGGGCTGCCCCATTCGCCTGCCCATCTCTGGCTCTTTGGCATGGGGGTCTCTGGCACTTGGTAGGAGTTTGGGTTTAGACATGGGGTACGGGGAGGGCGAGGGGTGGATGTGGGGGTGCGAGGGCGGTGGATGAGGGTGGGGTGGCGGGACGGAGTGGGGCTGGACGTGCGGTTGAGGATGGGTTGGGGGGTAAGCTTGTGGATAGGGAGGTGGGTGAGTCTGGGAGTGAGACTGGAGGTGAGGGGGGTGTCCGTGGGGGTGAGGCACCAGGAGGTTGTGCGGAATGGCGGCCACGGGAGAGTCCTGCGACTCTCCTTGTGCTGATATTGTCCTCACGACGACCTCCCGCGCTTCCAGACACTGAATACGGTTCAGTTCCACCGTAACGAAATCTGCTGTGGGGTACATTATCTCTGCTATCTGAAAACAAACAAACAAAAGAAATACGGGATAAACAAATGTGCCTTTGCAAGGATAAACAATGAGTGTTTACTGCTGATACAGTCAGGCAGTTATTCAGATTTGTACTTGACCTGTTACTTTTATTTTATTTAATATTTTCACTAGCTCCATCATAAAAATTATCAATTTTACTTTTAGCAATAGATTATGTGTTAAAAATGAATACATTTAATATATATTTTTAATTAAAATAAAAAAAATTACAAATAAAAATATAAAATACTGGATTGATAATTTTAAATGTGTTAGAAATAAATACATTTAACTGACATATTTTTAAAAATAACTATAAATTATTATATTTTTATTTACAGTTTATTTTAAAATTATTTACAAGTACATACAATTAATAGTATATTATTTGCAATAACAGCTGGAAATTACACAGCTAAAGTTGAATTCTGTGACAGAAATAAATTCATAAACACACTTTTGTTAGAAAACAAATGATGATTTGTTTATCATTTTCAGCCTATTACAGATGATATTTGTAAGAGTATAACAAGTAATTCTCACACTCACAGCTAGATGCTTAATGCATCATAGAAAACCAAATGTTTAAGCTTGCCAGGCACAAAAACACATCACAATTTTTTGACAAACTAGCATATTGACACTTCTGTCAACAAGCCCAAAACTTCCTCACACTGGTCCTGGATCATCTAGACCTCCTTATTTTTAAGATCTGCATCTTTTAAATGTATTTTAAATGTAAATAACTGCACTGTTTTTTTTTGTCTCACGAAAAGAGGTCAACATTATTTCAAAATATGTTTTTGTCAGATTATCCAAAACGACTTACATAAACCTCTGCTTTATATAACACAGGGAAAACATTGGCCATGCAATGACACATGTGATCACCTGATGGCGCCAGTGAGCAGAATGAAACCTGCACTTCAAAAACGTGAATGTTCAACCTCCAAAGTGATCTTAGACCTTTCATTTGCTTCATTAGCAGGGCCAACTGCTTACTGCAAATCAGTAGCTGTTATGCACAAACGGCATGATGATAGTAAGAATCAGCAACATCACTTCACCTTTTGACCTTTAGTGCAGACTATGTATCCGATTACATTGGCTCCATTGGAAGTGCCGGTAGGAGTGAGGGGAGGAGGCTTCCAACGGATCTGCAAGACTCCAGGTGACTGTCCCATCTGAACTTGCACATCCTGAGGAGGTAAAGGAGGACCTGCAAAAAAAAAAAAAAAGAGTTGCTTTGTGAGTTGTTACGCTGTATCATGATTCAAACATATCCGTGTAGATCTGCTGTTGTGTTTGTAGGTGGGCTGCGACATGCATTCTGCTTTCAGAAACACGTGCATGCTTGTGCATGAAAATATAATGCATGTGTAATGGGCATGTAAATATGCATGTGGGTGTGCGTGCGTTTTACAGCCGTAAGGGAGGCCAGCTGGGCATAGACTATCGCAGTGTATTTGCTTATGTCAGCACTCTGAATTTATGTGGGCTGATTTGTCTTAATCATACTGAGTGTTTTATGTGGCTGCCAGCAATGGACCGCACCAACTCAGAACCTAAAACACACAATGCGCTGTTATCATCTATTTTGAATAATAGTACTGAGCAGGCATTATTCACCTCATCTCTCGCTTGGTTTTAATTCATAACATTTAAATGTGTTGTAACCAGATACCAGATGATGTTTGTTAGGGCTGGGTATCGATACAAATTTCCTAATTTGATTCAATTCTGATTCACTCTCAATGTATTTAGATTTGAATCTAATTAGGATTAAATTCCAATTAATTTGTGGAGCTTTTGGTTATAATGTCCAATTTGTTTACATATTCTTCCATACAGAAAGAAATTTTCTGTTTGCTAATGCTATAAATTACACAGAGCATTATTTCATACTTATTCAAAAAGTCATTTCGGTAATCAGGGTATATATATCACACTGCATGTTTCTGATTCACTAAAAAGAATCAGCTCATCAGAGTCATTTGTTTGTCAATCTGACTACTCTGGTCGTACTATATGATTTTGATTCACTAAAACAAACCGGTTTATAAGAATCACTTACCTGTTAATCTAGCTACTGTGGTCATTCATGTTTTTGATTCACTAAAAAGAATCAGCTCATCAGAGTCATTTGCTCATCAAACTCGCTACTCTGGTCATGTTATATGATTATGAATTGTTAAAAACATCTGGCTCACAAAATTCATTTGCTTGTGAATCTGAATACTTGGGCCATACCGTATGTTTTGATTTGCTAAAAAATGCTCATAAGAGTCATTTGCTCATGAATCTGGCTACTCTGGTTGTTTTTGATTCACTAAAATGTATAAGAGTCATTTATTCAGCTACTCTAAACTGAACTAAGGCAATTGATGACATTGATGGCAGTTTTCTCCAGAGCTGCTTTATAGATGAATTAAACTCATTCTATAACAGATGGACTTTACACAGCTATTGAACCAAACTGAATCAACAATGAATGGATTTCAACTGAATAATGAGCTGCTTTACAGCACAATTCATTTTCCATCAATGAATCATTGCCATGTTTATCAATGTAAAGCTGCTTTGAAACAATCTGTCTTGTACAGTATCAAGAGCTACATAATAAAATCGACTTGACAGTTCAATATAAAGATATTTCTCACCATTATTTCTTGTAAATAATGGCACCATCATTGAACGCAGACAAGTGTGTAAAAGATTTGAGAACTGAAAATGTTGGATAAGTACTCAAATTTCAGTGTATTTCCTCACACACAAAGCTACTATTTAAAAAATATATATATTTTAACAACTTTTCAACAGCATAGAATTGTTTGAGGGATGCCATCACATTTCTTGTATACTAAAACACTAATTAAAATGTATTGTAACTGTAAACTGTTTCTGAGTGACAAGCGCTCAATTAAGAACAACCAATTAAGAGAAGCCATCCTGATGTCAGAAAGCAGGTAGTCCTGTCACAGGTTTGAACTCTTCGATGGATCACACTAATCCCTCACTGATCAGAGCCCAAGGGCTGCTCAGGGTGCTGATCGGTCCAGAGAAGTCAGGGGCATGACTGAGTGCCTGTGGAAAGACAGTGGAGCTAAAAGTGGATCATGTAATTTGTGAAATTGATCCAGAGGAACTAGATCAATGCTCTGTAATTGAAAACAGCTCAAAGGCTGTCTTTATCTGATCAGGCCTTCATTTGAGGCCAGCGCTGGATGGCTAAACGCCTGCAGATGGGTGTCACGTAATAAAACCCTGCACTGTTATTCCACAGAGGAGCCTGCAGGTGGGTTTACGCTGCCCTGTACGTATAACAGTCTGTAGGTGGGGAACACAATGTGAGCTAGAATAGACCGAGGGTTCATTTATCTCAAAATGTCAGGATGTCCTGAGGCATGCACTCCACTGTGCAGGAAATTCGATAATCTGCTAGCAAGACTGTTCCATCATGAACGCCCTTCGCTTAATTAACGTTCTATATCAATTTAAAAAAAGGGGCATTTTTAACACTTTAAGAATGACTTTCATTTTCTGCATCTTTTTTAAAAACAGAGAAAAAAAGCACAGAGAGACAGATGTTGCATCCAATATATTGCTTTCCAGCTAAACTGGGTTGAACTGTTGTTCACATATTACTTTAAGTTTTATTAAAAGTAGCATGCTGTTAAATGACAATTTATTAAATGTGACCCTGGACCACAAAACCAGTCATAAGTAGCACGGGTATATTTGTAGCAATAGCCAAACATACATTGTATGGGTCAAAATTATCGATTTTTCTTTTATACCAAAAATCATCAGGATATTAAGTAAAGATCATGTTCCATGAAGATATTTAGTAAATTTCCTACCATAAATATATCAAAACTTAATTTTTGATTAGTAATATGCATTGCTAAGAACTTCATTTGGACAACTTCAAAGGCGATTTTCTCAGTATTTAGATTTTTTTGCACTCTCAGATTCCAGATTTTCAAATAGTTGTATCTCGGCCAAATATTGTCCTATCCTAACAAACCATACATCAATGGAAAGCTTATTTATTCAACTTTCAGATGATGTTGACCCTTATGACTGTTTTTGTGGTCCAGGGTCACACATTAAATGACACAATTATAAAATGTATTAACTTTGTAAGGTAAGTCAGACTATTCTGGTTGTGCTGTAGGTATTTGATTCAATAAAAAGAACGACTCAGAGTCATTTGCTGGGGAATCTGGCTACTCTGGTCGCACTGTACTGTATGGTTTTGATTCATAAAAACGAAATGACTCATAAGAATCATTTTCTTGCAAGTCCGGCTCCTTTGGTTGTGCTGTATGTTTTTCATTAGCTAAAAAGAACTGGCTCATACAAATAATTTGCTTATGAATTCTGCTAATCCAGTTACTCTGTACTGTATGTTTTTTAATCCGCTACCCTGTATCTTTTTATTCGAACTGACTAACAAGATTCATTTGCACGACTGCCGACTACTCTGGTCGCACTGTTTGTTTTTGCGTAATTATAAAATGTATTTTATTTTAATTATAACATGTAACTTTACAAGGTAAATGTGGTGCTTTTGCACACCAACCACTATGTAAATACTTAAACACACAGCTGAAGACTGGGCTTTGGTATTCACCATAAGAATGATGGAAAGCATCTTATGTATTGCTGTCATGCTTCTTTAATGAAGATACACTACCATTCAAAAGTTTGGGGTCAGTAGTATTGTTATTAGTAGTCGATTAATATTTTTATTCAGCACGGATGCATTAAATTGATCAAAAGTGACATTCTGAAGTATGAATACTTCATTAAGTATCAAACTAATGATGTATGAAGTGTGATTTTTGAGATATTAAAAGCATCTTCGGGTCTCTCCACACCAAACAGAACATTAGGGTTAATTAGCATTCTATAGCAATAAAAACTGCAAATGTTAATGATCACAGGCTCTGCTGAGAGCCACGGCACGGCAGGAGACAGCCGTACTAATGCTGACGGCCTTTCATTTCCTCCCTGGACAATGGCTGTCACACTCAGGATGGGAGGGAAGCATGAGCTGGCACTGAAAGCATCCTCATACTCACGACTGCTCTGCTTCTTGGCATTGCAATGAGAGCGTATATGTCTATGAGTGTGTGTGCCGGTGTGAAATAATGTGGGAGACAGTAAAAAACGAGCAAGCGAGGACTCCCTCAGAAGCAGAATACCGGGCATCCCCCTCCGCCCTCCCCTTTCTCACATCCTCTCTGATTCTTCCTCTTTTCATCTTCAGTCGCTCCACTTCCCTACTGCGGCAAACGCTCGTCCCATTTCCATTCATCACGCATTCATTCATTTCCTCCGCTCTCATTCGTCTGTACTCCAAAGCAAGGCATCTTCAGGGTCCGCTGGGAACAGCGTTGAGAGATGAAGAAAAGCAAAATGCAACTCGGTTGATCAACATCTCAGGTAGACGTCTGTGTAATAGGTGTTATGTGAAAACCAGAGCCGACAGCTCTTCGTTTATACGCCATAGGGTTCTTTTAATGAAGGGAGCGTGTGCTTCTCTACAGTCTCTCTAGGGTAGGAAGCTCATTATGGAGCACTAAACTTCCAGTCTCCTCCTTTAGCAGGGCAAATTGATGAATAGGAACAGCATAGCAAACATCAAGGTTACATGCCTAATGTTTACCATTATCTGACACGAAGAACTCCCACAAAAAACTGACAGCTTGTATGATATACAGTAGCAAAGACGTTTTCTCTGAGGAAGCACCGTCTTCAAAATATTTGGATGAGAATTATAATTGGACAAGGAATATTATTGCTGGTCTCTTAGGAGTTGGTAGATACAAAGACAAACTTGTTCCCTTGAAGTCTAAATTTTTCCGCCTCCTCTGGGTAGAGATATATTCATAATTGGCCCTTAAAAGTTGAAAAAAGTGAAACACTTCTTGACGTGGGTGGTACTGGGGGCTTCATTACATTCATGAAAAGACCAAGAATACCAATACATGTGTTTTAGCCTTAAAGCATAAGCCTTATTAGGCTTTCTGACAGTTTTAGTCCCTGTCATGATCAAAATGTGAGATTAATATTTTAGTTGGGTATAGTACAACATTTTGCTCATTTTGAGGTATCCGCAATTAATTCTTGAGAAAATCATGCCCTAAAAACATGGAATCACTGACTTTTCTTTTTTTTTTTGGCTTGGAAATAATTATGGGGCTAAAAAATATTTAAAATCTGCAAGAAACTAGCCCATGGAGTAATTACAGAGCAACCAGAAAAAACTCCTAGAAAACTCCTAGCAAAAAACACACAGAAAAATAGGGGTTTAAAATTGTACCTTTTGGGGTACAACAGCTTGTCACTGGAGCAGTACCCTTAAAAGGACATATTTGTACCTTTTTTTCCCCTAATAGGTACATATTAGTACCTTAGAGTAGTAATACGTACCCATAAGGTACAAATATGTACCTATTGGGGGTAAAAAAGGTACAAATATGTCCTTTTAAGGGTACTGCTCCAGCGACAAGCTGTTGTACCCCAAAAGGTACGATTTTAAACCCCTATTTTTCTCTGTGAACATTCAGAACACCTTAGCAACAACACTGCATTGTGCTAACAGCCATTTAGAAGCAGATCATTTTTGCAACCACATAGCAACAGCCTAGCAACCACACACAACATCCTGGCATGGTGGCGACAATTTTTGCACAGTTCTTGAGAAATATGTGTTGTAGAAATCCAGGTATTCATATTTTAATTCATGATGAGACTTTAAAAAAAAGGGGTTAGTAGTGAATGAGTGATAATTAGTGCTGACAATTTAACATGCCAATTTAGTGTGAAAATTTATAATGAAAAGTTAGGGGTTGTTAAAATCATATGCTCACCAAGGCTATGTGTATTTAGTGTCCCCAAAATAAAAAAAATGGTACAAACAGTAATAATGTGAAATATTATTAAATTTACAGTAACAGGTTTCTATTTTAGTATATTTTAAAATCTAATTTATTTATGTGATGGCAACACCGAATTTTCATCAGTCTTTACTCCAGTCTTCAGTGTCACATGATCTGTCAGAAATAATTCTAATATGCTGACTTGGCGATCAAGAAACATTTCTTCTTATCAATATTGAAAACAATTGGGCTACTTAATATTTTTGTATAAACTGTGATACATTGTTTCAGGATTCTCTGATGAATAAAATGTTCAAAAGTTCAAAATGTTCATTATAATTATTATATAATATATTATATATAATAATGATATAATATATGATTAACTGTAATTGCTGTATATTAATAAGATTTTAAACATTTTCAATTATATATGTACTGTATATATATATATATATATATATATATACATACAATTTGATTTTATTTGATATTTAGCATTAATCATGGCCCCTGATTTAAAAATTCTGTAATAAGAAATATTCCTACCACTGGAGCAATTCAGTCTTGAAGTACCATCTTGTTTTTGCAAGAACGCATGTCGAGCTATGACACAACAAAATATTATGCAATTAATCAGCTTGAATTTTGAATCGACTGACAACCCTACAGATAACCAGATCTCAAATAAGTATTATAAGAAATTGAGATGAGTGTGCATTCATTGTTAGCTGACGCACCAGCTGGCTGTGTGCAGAACTCCACTGAGACCTCCTTCTTCTCCCTCTGCTCAAGGGGAAGCTGCCAGGGCATCTGATGGGGCCGGGCCACCACCCGTATCTTATACACCGTCATGGGCTTCAGGTTGTAAAAGTGGTATTTGTACCCTCCAGGCTTCACGACATCATATTCCACATCATTCAGGAAGATCATGTGGCTGTAGTTGCTGTTGCTTGGCATCCAGGTGAGCTCAGCCGATACTTGCGTGATGTTCTCCACACGAAGGTAATAGGGTGCCACCACCACATCTTTCCCCACAAGTAGTGTGCAGCGCAGCGGATCGGAGAGCCCCCGCTCCGTCACGCTCTGGATGGAGATTCGGTGCGTACAGGAGGCCAGATTCAGCTTCTCAATCAAAGACTTGGTGCGGCCGCCAAAGGGCACGCTCATGCGTGCCTCCTGATCCACCAGTACGTTGTAGCCGCTGATGGGCGTCCACCCGGGCAGCACCACCGGAGGGTCCCAGCTAATGATAACGCTCTTGGCCAGCTGCTTGATCAAGGTAATGCGGCGGGGGTAAGGCACAATGTCTTCTCCGATCTCGTCGATGTTCACGTCCAGCGTGCCTGTGCCATTGCTGCAGGGTCCCAGAAAGTCAATGCCCAGCCCCATGCTCATGCCCAAGCTGCTCACCCCACTGCTGCTGCTTGTGCCCGTCCCGGTGCCCGAGCCCAGGGCATCCAGCTTCTCTGAGAGCAGCGTGCTGAGTGTGCTTACGGCACTGCTGGGCATGGAGGCGGGGCTGTGGTTGAGGTAGGACGGTTCCTTGATGCGGTCCAAGAGAGGAACCGACGGAAGCTCCTCGTCCTGGACAAAGTCCACAAAGTTGGAGGGAACGAGACCCTGCTGTCCATCCAACAACTCACCTGGAGAACAGAAAAGGGTACCGAGTGATGAATAGGAGCATGAACAATGGCTGCTGAAAATTCAGCGTTGCCATCAAAGGAATAAATTACATTTTCAAATGTATTTAAATAGAAAACTGTTATTTTAAATTGTAATAATATTTCACAATATTCTGGCTTTTACTGTATTTTTAATTAAATAAATGTGGCCTTGTTGAGCATAAGAGACTACTTTCAAAAATGTCTTTTTTAAAACATCTGACTGACACCAAACTTTTGAAGCTCTAAAGTTGTCCTATAATTTGACATACCCTCATAGAAGCCGTCCTCATCCATGGTCCCATAAACATACAGGTACTTCCCAGCCACCAGGGGGAGCTCTGCTTCAGGATGCTCATTGGGGCCATCATAAGGGTTATAACTGCAGAGAGGACATGCTGAATTCAATTCATGAACTTCATTATCATTATTATAAAACCCTAAAGGTGTATTCTGGATTAAATCAAAAACCTAAAGAAGAAGTCTGCATTTGTGATGCGACCTAGGAAAACCCGTCGGATGTCGTGCTGGGATGTTTTCAGGAAATTCAAAAAATAGATTAAATGCCATTTTTTTGTCAAAATTGGGTTTTCATTAAACTGTTATTATATAACATCTTGTCTATCATCTCTGAAAATATCTTGGCAAAGTTCACTTGTTTAGTACAGAAAAATAGCGATTTATTGTAGCAAGCAGAAAAGACTACGCTGTGGAGGTGCTTTCCCTTAACACTACAAAGGCAGTTCACCTATCAAAATAAACCATGTAACGAATATAATAAAGGTGTATCAATACACATTTTCCGCCATTCCTGTGTGAACTACGGCATGCAAAGTTCGGCGTAACATTAGCTAGTCTGCTTGTGTAATGAAGCAGCAGTGTTCTTCACAAGAGCTCTCATTCTTAGGGACCAGCACCATTTTCATATTAACGCTATTTATAACTTTAATTTTGTTCAAACAGTGACAGAGTGAAATAAAACTACAAGTTCTGAACTGTGTCTGGTTATGTATTATAAATCCAGAGTAGTAGAACAGGAGAAGAATTGGAGCCTGCACGCTGTAATCTGTGATGTTTTATGAACAGATATACACTTAATTTTTAAATGTTTGCAAGTGTTGTGTGTTCCTTTGGGGTCATTTTGTATCTTTTACAACATATACAGTGACTAAAATAAGTCTTTTATCACAGTAAAGTGACTTTTAATTGTGATACCCAACTGTTGTGCTTTTATTTTCATTGCCTCTCTTTAAACCAGTTTTTCTCAAAATTCTGTTCCTGAAAATCATGGTGATCAGTCAACTTCAGATAGCCATAACTTTTGTTACGTTCAAGCTATGGACGAAATAAAAACAGTTTTGGAAAGGCCTCTACCCAGCTTTTATGCTGGTATTTTATGCTATAAAATATAATAGGTAAAATTTCACCATGTGGTGGCTTTTCCTAGATTGCATCACATTTTTTCAATGTCAAAATAGTAGTAGCACAAAATGCTTATATTACTAGGCCATTTGTAGGTTGATTTTTTTAATTTTATCTGAAAAGTTAAACACTGTCCACCTTATTTTCCCGTAAAAGCCATTTGTAAATTTCATGGGTCTGACTTCTGGTCTCATTGGCATCCAGCTATTTTTAGCCGTACAAAACATCTCATTTTGCTGCTTGATATTGCAAATTGGTGTGTCTTACCATATTATTTTAATGTATTATCTTAATTATGAACACACTGGTTTGTAGTGCAAACAGTTTTACCGTTTACTGCACGTTGTTATTCTTCTCGTTATTTCCCTATAGAGGCTAATGAACCAGAAGTCTCGCCCATAGGCTTACTTCTGCATTGAAGAATAAGGTGGATAGCTCTGTGGCAGTTAAAAAACATTGCTCGGTTTGTTCGAGCATCCCAACCAGCCTGATGGGAATGCTTTATTTTGATATTCAAACTGTAAAAGTATATATGTGTCCTGTTCAGGTGGTACTATTTTTCTAGGCGGATGAAGTATTTGGTTTTGTGGAAACCATGTTTTGCAGACGCTTACATTACAAACTTTTTCTAGTATTTTCAAATGGATATCACACCCGTTTTACCCGGTTTACCAAGTTTACATGATTTTACTGTAAATTGAATAGACTGGATATCATTTTGCGATTGCATCAAACCAATCTCAACCTCACGCTAACACATACTGTTTGATGTTATCATAAGTGCTTTGATTATACTATCAAAACAGTGTGAAAACATTTTAAATGTTTATCTGCTGTGCTTGGTAGATGAGTCAAAATTTCTGTCTGTGGCAATTGAAATGTGCACAGATGTTGTTGATACACTTAACTTGTACTTAACCCAGAGTATTTCTTAAAGGCAGACCTGATACAGTGACTAATACTATTCCACAACTAATCATTACAGCTAATGGCATGATATAACAAATCATTACAGCTAATGACATGCTATAACCTATTATTACAGCAAACATCCTATTGTAACATACAGTAACATGTTACAACAGCTGTAGTGGATCCACTCACTTGTAGCGGGCAACACACAGTCGCACTTTGCCTGTGTATCTGGACTTAGACCTGGGGGACGAGCCAAGCTCTTTGTCCATCTAAAGGAGAGAGGAAAAGCGGATAGATGAGTTAATGGTCAGCTTTACTAGCTTACAGTATTGTTGTTGTGAAGCAGCATGCTAAGCCATACCAGCACAGGGAGTTTAATGCTTTGTTCAGACAGATTTTTTGGCATAGCTGTCTCAAATCTGTTTAGTTTTTGTATTCTGAACAGCAAACAAACCACATAAAATCCAGTGTTTACAAACCTGATCCAAACCACATTCATATGTGGTTTGAAAACCGATTATATCTGATTTTCTAGTCTAATTTGTCAGATCGGATTTCAAATTAGCTGCTTTTCCTAACTCTGGATGTGTCTTTTGACATTATGCTGATGTACATACACCAGATATTGGTGACACTTCCTGAAGCGGATCATATTTGATCAAACTGCAAAATGAAATTGTTCACACTCAGACTTAAAGATCGGATTTGAAAACTAAATCAAATTTGAGTGCCGTATGGAAAAAGTCAATGACAAATCAGTGGCTTATAAAACTGAATGAATGTTTTTCAAGTTTTGATTTTTGGTAAATGTTTGGGCAAAAATGAAGTCTCTAATAATTGAAAGCAAAGTCCAGTGTGAAATCTGATAATGTGGGCGATTAAGCCAATAACACCAGCAGAGCACAGTCTGAGCAGACAGATTGGACTATTCACACCCACGCACTCTCTCTCACACACACACACACACACACACAGCCTGTCAATGTATACTGTAATTATTCTCATAATGGCTAAATCGCTGTGGTACATGACACACTACTAGAATCTACTTTGCTCTCTTAGAATCTAGAATATATTGGTTTTCACAGACTCTGATGATACATTTCCAGAGTTATTAACATTGTAAATCTAGTGCAGTTTTTAATATTTTCATTAAAAAAACTAAAACTAAAAACGTAACGTACATTTATAACATTATACTTTGTATTATATTACTTTTGCATTATATTTCAGAAAACTAGTTAACACTGCTGTGTGAGTGTTTTTAACACAACAGGTGAGTAAGTAACGGAAACTTTGTCATCTTTCATTGATCTGACCACTGTAATCAATCTCAGAACATTTTTCCCCTCTTGTGGAAAGTCATAGAAACGCTATCATGGCTTACATTTTTGTGAGCCCTGTAAATGTGAAAATTATTTTCCTTTCTTGCATGTATTTGGAAACTGGATTATGATTAATCTTATTTTTATTTTATTTTATTTTTTTCTATTTAGCCATCTATAGCTGCCTGTACTTGTGTCACTTTATGGGTTGATTCTTGCTTTTCATTTACACACAGAACCAAAATCTAAAGTCCATTAACATTCTTGTGCTGGCTTGCAAGGTCTGGCATTTCTTTCAGATAATGCAAATGTAATCTATTTTATTCTGTAGAACATCAATTCTTTTTATATATTTAATTTTCAGTTCAAAAGATTAAACCTCAAGAAATCAAACTGTAAATGGTTAACATTAAAGGGGTCATGAAATTTTGAGAAATAAAATCCCTTGATCTTTTGACATATAATTGTACTGTAAAAACATCCTTCAAGTTTCAGAACTCAAAACTTTCTCGTTAGTCAAAAAACAACATAATAGTGTGGCTAAACACCGCCTCCACAGAAGAAGATCAACGCCTGCTTCTACATCACTGTCTGTTTAACCCTGCCCACCGATTCACGCACATAGTAGGTAAATAATGAGTGAAGCAAACGCAGGTCTATGCAGAAACCGAACGATAAAGATGCTCCAAATACAACAAGATGCTGTGCAGTGCCAAGATGTGGAAAAACTTTTTGAAAAAAATAGTGGTGTCAAAATTAGCACGTTAACGCATGCGATTAATTTTTTCTGATTAACGCGTTAAAAATATTTAACGCAATTAACGCAGGGGCGGGGCTAGGGTTGGCCACCCCATTCGCACCTGCTGCCTCTGTCCCTTTTTTCTTGAAAAGGATTGCGTTTATTTACATGCAGAACGTCTTTATGACCACATCAAACGGGAGACGTTTCAGACGCTCTAACTTCGCCTCCGCGCCAGG
>JAFVLL020041369.1:53752-72751 GCA_021397915.2 Tor tambroides | reverse complement strand
CCCTGTGTTTCCTTCCTGCTGTGTGAGCTACTGAAATGAGCCGCACTGTGAAACAGCCAATCAGAGCAGAGCTCAACATTGAGCCGCACTGTGAATCAGCCAATCAGAGCAGAGCTCAACATTATTATTCATGACCCTTCCAAATAAGGTAATAACAGACCATTTAATTCTAGGGAGAAATCCTAGGGTTGTAAATGGACATGTAAAACCGTTTCTGGAGAATTTTTGCCCTTACCTAAGCCACATACCTTCTATGTAGATATCAGAGAACAATTTAAAATATTTTATCAATGCATTCTATGGCACCTTTAAAAAAAAAAGTATCAACTGAATGCAAAGTGACCCACATTTGGTTTTCGACCAATGTGAAAATGTGTACAATTTAACTATTTATTCTTGGAGCCATATTGAGAGCCCAGTGTCCCTGAAATTGAACCACATAGGGCCTTAATTGATCATATGAACTGGTTAAGTTAGCTTCCGTGTAAATTCAGACTGATTGCTGTTATTGGAGATTAAGGCATATGTTTTTTCTTTACCAGTCTGAGGAGCTGTAATCTCACAGATCAGATCTGTTCAGCCCTGGCCTCTGCTCTCAGCTCGATCTCCTCCAGTTTAAGAGAGCTGGACCTCAGTGACAACAACCTCCAGGTGTCAGGAGTACAGCTTCTCTCTGCGGGACTGAAGAGTCCTCACTGTAAACTGGAGATACTGAAGTAAGTGTTTTTATAAATTGTTGTTGTTGTTTTTAAATCCATTAATAATTCCAGTTTCCTCTCTGAATGTGCTTATTTTCTGATATTATGTATGTCCTCAGTATGAATAATTTTAAATTTAGTGCAAGTGTTTCTGCAGGTTGTGTAACTGCAGTATTAGAGAGGAAAGTTGTGCTGCTCTGGTTTCTGCTCTTATATCAAATCCATCACATCTGAGAGAACTCAGTCTGAACTCAAATAAACCAGGAAATTCAGCAGTAAAGCTTTTATCTGATCTGCTGGAAGATCCACACTGTAAACTAGAAAAACTACAGTAAGTGATATTATCAAATCTATCTTTCTGCTTCATATTTTCTTTGCTATATTAGGTCATTTTTTTTCGTACATTATTTTACAACAAATAAACAAAAATCAAACATCAAGTTAAACCTTATATACCTACATTATTGTTGGTGATATTTTAAAAATAATTACATTAATATTTCTTCTCATTTTATGCATGAACTCACTTCTTTTTGACCAACTTTGCAGATTCTGCAAGATGTAAATTATGAAAATCACTCTACATTAGTAGTACATTCATGCACAATATCACTCATTCTAATGCTCACACACTTGCAGGTCATTACTTAATTACTGAATGAATTGTGTGTGAGCTATATATATGTAAGCATTGTGTTTTCTCTCTGTAGGCTGGAGTGCTGCAGTATTGGAGAGGAAGGTTGTGCTGCTCTTGCTTTAGCACTGATATCAAACCCATCACATCTGAGAGAACTCAATCTCAACAATAATGAGCCAGGAGATTCTGGAGTGGAGCTTCTCTCTGATCTACTGAAGGATCCAAACTGCAAACTAGAGAAACTACAGTGGGTAATATTTTATCATTAGTGCTAACAAACTTAACTCATTATTTTAAAGAAATATATAAAACACAGTTATGTTTATCACTTGTTATGTTGTTTATAATGTTGCAGGGCAAAAATAGCAATGGTTTTATATACTGAAATTTATTTCTTTTGATTTTGGGGTGAATTACTTTAGTCTAGACTAGCTTTGTGAGATCCACAAAGCGGTTTGTTTCAGCGCACCTAGTTTAAATTCTAGAATTAAATTTAAGCTTGAGTTGGATCTCCACAGATAACATTGTTAACAGGCAAATTTGTTCCCGGTGTGAATGTCCCAATTGTGTTTCTACTCAAAATCTTGTTCACACAAATATTCACAGCAGATATGAAAGTTTGGCATCAAAAAGCCTCAAGTGTGAGGTGTTTTTCTCTCTGCAGGCTTGATGACAGCAGTATTGGAGAGGAAGGTTTTGTTGTTCTGGTTTCATCTCTTATAGCAAACCCATTACATCTAAGAGAACTCCATTTAAGCTGGAACAAACCTGGCGACACAGGAGTGAAGCTTTTGTCTGACCTTCTGAAAGACTCGGACTGTAAACTGGAGAGACTACAGTAAGTGATGATTCATCCTTAGGGATGCAAAATGCATAACATCACCAACAATTACATTAAAGGTGCTATATACAATTTTTACATGTATCAAGTACAATACTGCACTGTAGGATTGAAAATATTTTGGCAATGTGTTTATATTAGCATAATACTTATTGTTTACAAAGGCCAAATGTATCTCAATTTCATTATATATATTGTTTTCTTGATGTGTTGCACAAGGGAGTGTGGAGGTGTGGCCGAAGTTCACATTTGTTTTGGTGTAATATGTGGTACTCCTGTGCGACATTTAGTTGTTTAAAAATTGAATATAACACCTTTAAAGAAATTAACATGGTGAACAAGACAGAATCTCCAAAAATGGTGGCAAATTGCAGAACCTAGTTGTTCCTCAAACCAAGAGACAGACCAACAATAAGAAATGTGAAATACCATGATATAGCTACAAGTTTTCTACAGTGGTATTTTCAGAGTTTAGCTAAATCCCTCCACTTCCCCCATCTCCACCTGTCTAGATCTGCATAGGTATTTATATATGTCTGTTCATGCAGCAGCAGCATGTCTGTTTATCTATTGGCAGTAGCAAGTCTGTACTGTACATTAACATATACATGTACATCAACATGCTAAAACGATTCAGAGAGTTGGCATGATTGAAGATTCTGAACAGGGTCTGTTAGTCTGAGGTCAGTTTTAGGAAGTTTTTCCCATGTGTAAGCTGGCGTTTCTAGTAGCCAATAAATATGAATGTTGGAGCAAATGTTTCTCTCAAAGTACTTTAGAAAGGCATTGTTAGCTTCAACAGCCCACATTTGTACATCTTTATTTGGTTTCCCAAATCACTTATCTATTAATTTTGTTTTGTCCAACATGAAGTGCATCCTAATGTTCATTTTTTTGCCTCATCCTTATCTTTTACATGCAGAATTTGAGTGCTGATCTGTAAGTGTCTTTCTCTCCTCAGGCTGGAGTGCTGCAGTATTGGAGAGGACGGTTGTGCTACTCTGGCTTTAGCGCTGATATCAAACCCATCTCATCTGAGAGAACTCAATCTCAACAATAATGAGCCAGGAGATTCAGGAGTGAAGCTTCTATCTTATCTACTGAGGGATTCGCACTGTAAACTGAAGAAACTAGAGTAAGTGATGATAGTTAATCATATTACTTTTATGTATTTACTGATGCTTTTATCCAAACTGACTTACAACATAGCAATTCATCAAAGAGCCAACAATAATTAATAACAAATATTAATATGTTTGTGCTTAGTTTAGCTCCAGCATTAGCAATTTTTAAATTGCGTTGAGCAGTAAATGTCAGTCATTCTCTTATTTTGCAGGCTGGAATACTGCAGTATTGGTGAGGAAGGTTGTGCTGCTTTGGTTTCATCTCTTGTATCAAACCCATCTCATCTGAGAGAGTTCAGTCTGAGCTGGAACAAACCAGGAGATTCAGGAGTGAAGCTTTTGTCTGTTCTAATGAAGAACCGACACTGCAAACTGGAGAAACTAAAGTGAGTGATGTTTTAATATCATTATTTTAAGTAGGATATCTTTAATTCCAAATTTGTAACAATCATCATACATAAGGCCCATAGCACACAATATAATATAATTTCAGTGGAGTGATACTGTGGTTACTGTACAATTTGGAAAAACAATCTAATTGTGATTTTTGTTTTTTTTTAAATCCAGGATTACTGTGCTTGTATTTAGGGTGAAAAATTTGGCCAAACTTTTGTGATTTATTTATCAAGATGGCTATAAAAAATAAATTAAATAATAATAATAAATTATTATTATAATTATTATTATTATTATTACTAAATAATATAAAAAATACTAATTCAGGACAGAATAAATATTACTATTGTAATATTTCACTGTAAAATAAAAGAAGATATAATTTGAGAAAAATATAATATTTTTTATTTTACATGACATCTAAAATACCAATAGTACTATTTATAGCTGTCTTGAATCATTTTTCAATGTTAAACCATCAAACTTCTAAATGCTTCTCATTATAATTTTGGGAAGATGATTGTGGATCTCCATCACATATGTTACCCTGGACCACAAAACCAGTCATAAGGGTCAATTTTCTGAAACTGAGATCTATACATCATCTGAAAGCTGAATAAATAAGCATTCCAGTCGTGGGGCAGTCGTGGCCTAATGGATAGAGAGTCGGCCTTGTAACCCGAAGGTCGCGGGTTCGAGTCTCAGGTCTGGCAGGGATTGTAGGTGGGGGGGAGTGAATGTACAGCGCTCTCTCCACCTTTAATACCACAATGAAGTGAGACAAGGCACCGAGGACCCACTGCTCCGGGTGTGTGTTCACAGTTTGTGTGTGTGTGTGTGTTCGCTGCTCTGTGTGTGCACTTGGATGGTTTAAATGCAGAGCACAAATTCCGAGTATGGAAAGGTCACCATACTTGGCACATGTCACTTCACTGTCACTTCCATTGATGTATGGTTTGTTAGGATAGGACAATATTTAAAAATCTGGAATCTGAGGGTAGGGCCGCAACAAACGATTATTTTGATAATCGATTAATCTAATCGATTAATTAGACCGATTAATCAACTAATCGACGATTATTTCACTGATTAATGAGTAGACATTGACTGATTATTCAGCTTTTGCAATTAGTTACAATGTTGAGTTATGTATATTCTAACAAATATATTATGGTAATCACTTCAGCTTTTGAAAGTCATATTATGTATTTATTTGGGACACAAAATAGATGACCAACAGAGAAACTCTCTCATTCACCATGTAATTAGCTATATGAAAAAGTAACTGAATGACTATCATTCTGCCTAACATCTCCTTTTGTTAGGGTTAGGGTTATGGTTAAGTCATATGGATAAGAAACAAAATAAAGGTAAGTGATAAGACGTTTTATATATTTGATAAAATATTTTATTCACAAAATAATCTCTCTTAAAATACCTTACAGGGTTATGATAATCAAAACAGTCCTGAGCTAAATCAAGCTTTGATCTTTGCAAACTAAACTATCACTTTAATGAAATAATTGTTTTTTCCCCACTAATAAAAATATTTTATCACTAGCTAGCTCCACACTGGAGAGCTGCTTTATAACAGAAAATCAAGTTGTACTTCTAACTGAAATCGACAATGATTCTGGTTTTACATGTTTAATACTGTAAAGCTGCTTGATTTAAGGCTATCAATTGCATAAAGTAGTATATAAATAAACGTGAGGTGACTGGACTTTACTGCAGAACTTGTGCAAACATCCACATCGCTGTAATCAGATGCATTTTTAACTGCTGCTTTCACATCACTGTCAGTTTTTGTTGTGTTTATTTTGTTATTTAGAGGAAAGTGCGCAGCATATATTTAAATATTCATCCAAACACCGCTCGGCAGTTTCAGGACAGGTTCGTTCGGCTGCGTTTGCTCTGAAGCGCTGTCTTCTTCTCTTGAATTGCATCCAGGAGGGCTGAATTACATTCTTACGCAACAGTGCCACACTGGTCAAACCACAGTATTGCAGGCTCTTGCATTAGGTCATATGAGATCAAACGTCTACTCGACAACAAAAATATTTGTCGACAATTTTTTGTCGACTAATCGTTGCAGCCCTATCTGAGGGTGCAAAAAAATTTAAATATTGAGAAAATCATCTTTAAAATTGTCCAAATGAAGTTCTTAGCAATTAATCTTACTAATCAAAAATTTAGTTTTGATATATTTACGGTAGGAAATTTATAAAATATCTTCATGGAACATGATCTTTACTTAATATCCTAATGATTTTTGGCTTAAAAGAAAAATCTATAATTTTGACCCATACAATGTATTGTTGGCTATTGCTACAAATATACCCATGCTATGTAAGACTGCTTTTGTGGTCCAGGGTCACATATATGCGCGCACACACACACACACACACACACACACACACACACACACACATACTGATTGTATCTTCTCTCTGTAGGATGTATCACTGCAGTATTGGAGAGGAAGGTTGTGCTGCTCTTGCTTTAGCACTGATATCAAACCCGTCTCATCTGAGAGAACTCAATCTCAACAATAATGAGCCAAGAGATTCTGGAGTGAAGCTTCTCTCTGATCTACTGAGGGATCCACGCTGTAAACTGGAGAAATTACAGTAAGTGGTATTATTTTAGTGTATTTTTGAAAACTGCTAGTGTACCATACCAACATCAGAAGGATGTCAGAAAAAGATACTCAAACAGGCATGTATCAGGGTTTCCGTGGGGTCTTAAAAAGTCTTACATTTAGTTGTATCAAATTTAAGGCCTTAAAAAGTCTTAAATTGTACAAGAAAGTCTTAATTATGATTTCAAGAGGTCTTAAATTTGGAGACGGAAAGACAAGAATTGCGATATGGCTGAATGTGATGATTAAACTTCAAAAAGCTATGATTTCATTAAATGAACATGAGCGCTGCAAGTTCTAATTCCGGTGCTGCGCTGCTTGTTCTGTCTTTACCGGGAAAACCGATATATTTCTGTCAAAAGCGACACCTGCTGGCAGAGAGCGAATCAGTTACCATAGGTTAAACTAGTGCGCGTACGAGTGCGTTCTTTCACTGCACGATTCAGTCTATTAAAATACATTTAGAATGATCACTTAATTTAAGATATGGGGGCAGAAAATGTATAGCCTATATTTACGGTATATCATTTCATATAGTTAATATCACACGAAGAGTGCCATTTTTTTCCTCGAAAAATCAGCATGATTACAAATGTGATATTGATTTTTATCACACACAACAGTTCAATAAACAAGAAGTTAATATTAAGAGACTTACGTTTTAGACACCATATTTCCTGCTTTTGCTCTATTTCTACACCAAAAATAATTCCAGCCACAGCACTGTTTCGCGTCTCTGAGCACATGACAGTGTTTTGTTCCTGAATGAATCAACCGTTTAAATGATTCGGTTCAATCGCAATGACTCCCTTATTAACACTGACTTACTGCCACCTATTGGCCGTTTTAACGTTTTAATTTCACATTTAAAGTATCTTCATTTTTAAAAATAATTTCAAACATCAGTTTTCAACGTTTTGTGTTTCAAATATCAAAACATTATTTCTGCATTTGTAACTGCAGGTTAGCATTCTATGTCCCTCTGAGCTGCATTAAACAGTGTGTAAATACATCTAAATGCCACTTCAGATGCATTGCAAAGATAACTTTTGTTGATACTGATTTCATTTGCTTGGTAACAGCCCAAATGCAAGAATTTGACTCAAAAGATGATGCACACTTTTAGAAAAAATGGCTTAAAGGTAGAAATGCCCATAAAACTTGTTGGAAAGACTCATTTCTATCACTGCTGTGAACTGACTACACAGAATATGAAGAATATTAAAAACATTCAGGAGTCAGCTGTCCACGGTAATCTTTAAGATATCAGCACAATAACACACTCAGCAAAATATCGTTATCGATAAAATCCCAGAAAATATCAAGATATCATTTTTTGTCACTATCACGCACCCCTAATGTGTTATTTAATTTATATAAAAATGTATTGATAATAATTGTTTAAATTAATATAATAATTATTACTTTTGACTCATCCATTTTCTTAAAAATGGTTTAAAGGCTGAAATGTAAAGTTTATCATTTTATAAACCTTTTTGTTTTTGTGAAAACTTGTATCTGAACTGTAAATCATGCTTTTTACAGTCATTTTACAGTTTAATATGATACTATAGACATTGCCCTACCCCACTCATATGGTATTAATTTTATTTGTGTAGGTCTTAAAAAAGGTCTTAAAAAGTCTTAAATTTGAGCTTAAAAATCCTGCAGAAACCCTGATGTATATTGATTCTTAACCAGAGTTCCAAGTGACTTTAAAGTATTTAAATTACAACCCGAATTCCGGAAATGTTGGGACGTTTTTTAAATTTGAATAAAATGAAAACTAAAAGACTTTCAAATCACATGAGCCAATATTTTATTCACAATAGCACATAGATAACATAATAAATGTTTAAACTGAGAAATTTTGCAACTTTATACACAAAATGAGCTCATTTCAAATTTGATGCCTGCTACAGGTCTCAAAATAGTTGGGACGGGGGCATGTTTACCATAGTGTAGCAACTCCTCTTCTTTTCAAAACAGTTTGAAGATGTCTGGGCATCGAGATATGAGTTTCTGGAGTTTTGGTGTTGGAATTTGGTCCCATTTTTGCCTGATATAGGTTTCCAGCTGCTGAAGAGTTCGTGGTCGTCTTTGACATATTTTTCATTTAATGATGCGCCAAATGTTCTCTATAGGTGAAAGATCTGGACTGCAGGCAGGTCAATTCAGCACCGGACTCTTCTACTATGAAGCCATGCTGTTGTAATAGCTGCAGTATGTTGTTTTGCATTGTCCTGCTGAAATACACGTCATCTGGAGGGAAGCATATTTTGCTCTAAAACCTTTATATGCCTTTCAGCATTCATAGTGTCTTCCAAAACATGCAAGCTGCCCATACTGTATGCACTTATGCACCCCCATACCATCAGAGATGCTGGCTCCCTCCTCTTTAGCCTGGAGGACACGGCGTCCATGATTTCCAACAAGAATGTCAAATTTGGACTCGTCTGACCATAGAACACTGTTCCACTTTGAAACAGTCCATTTTAAATGAGCCTTGACCCACAGGACGCGACGGCGCTTCTGGACCACGTTCACATATGGCTTCCTTTTTGCATGATAGAGCTTTAGTTGGCATCTGCAGATGGCACGGCGGATTGTGTTTACCGACAGTGGTTTCTGAAAGTATTCCTGGGCCCATTTAATAATGTCAATGACAGAATCATGCCGATGAGTGATGCAGTGTCATCTGAGGGCCCGAAGACCACGAGCATCCAACAAAGGTCTTCGGCCTTGTCCCTTATGCACATTTCTCTGAGATTCTCTGAGAAATCTGAGATTT
The DNA here is from genome assembly GCA_021397915.2 of Tor tambroides. Lineage (NCBI taxonomy): Eukaryota > Metazoa > Chordata > Actinopteri > Cypriniformes > Cyprinidae > Tor > Tor tambroides. The sequence goes on along the minus strand of JAFVLL020041369.1, from coordinate 63,623 downwards.
CTCCAGTTTCTCTGAAACTTTTGATGATGTTATGCACTGTAGATGATGAGATTTACAAAGCCTTTTACAAAGCCTTTGCATTTTGACGTATTCCGCAACCTTTTTACGCACTCTTTCACAGATTGGAGAGCCTCTGCCCATCTTTACTTTTGAGAGACTCTGCCTCTCTAAGACATCCCTTTTACAGCTAATCATGTTACAGACCTGTACTAACTTAATTAGTTGCTAGATATTCTCCCAGCTGGATCTTTTCAATATTTTTTGCTTTTTCAGCCCTTTGTTGCCCCCGTGCCAAGATCGCTTTTATTGAAGAACAGTTTTTGAAACGGTTTAAGCAATTCTTAAAATGTCCAATAATTTTAGTCTATAGTAAATAAGTAACTTTGTGTTGTGTTAAAGTATAAAGGGTTTTTCTCTCTCTGTTTACAGGCTGGAATACTGCAGCATTGGTAAGAAAGGTTTTGCTGCTCTGGTATCGGGTCTGAAATCGAACCCGTCACACCTGAGAGAACTCAATTTGAGCAGGAATGAACCGAGAGACTCTGGAGTGAAGATGCTGTCTGATCTCCTGAAGCATCCGCAGTGTGAACTTGAGAAACTAGAGTGAGTTTTATTGTGTGTCAAAAACTACAAAAATCATTTTAAAGGGAGCATTATGAAAAAATCTGTCCTATTTCAACATTTGTGGCTTGCACTGTATGCATTGCACCAACTCATATAGGGATATATTTGAGTGTTGAGGCATTTTTCTGCTTCTCTCTGCAGGCTTGATGACTGTAGTATTGGTGAGGAAGGTTTTGCTGCTCTGGTTTCCGGTCTGATATCAAACCCGTCACACATCACAGAACTCAATCTGAACTCCAGTAAACCAGTTTACTCAGGAGTGAATATACTCTGTGATCTACTGAGAGATCAGCACTGCAAAATGAAGAAACTACAGTGAGTAATATTTCATATCACATCAAATCACATTCTCTGATATTGCAAAATAAAGTCTCACATTCATAATGTCATGGCATTAAATGTTGCAAAAATTGCTAAACATGAATATCTTCCTCAGTCATTTATTCTTGTTTTCCAGTACAAATAACTAAACATCCTTAAATTAAGATGCAATTACTTGAGATGCAAACTTACATCTTTGTTTTCTAAGAAATTTAACAAAACTAAGCGAGTTCATGCTTAAAACAAGAAAATGAGGAATGAAAATGTGTTCCTTTTTCTGAATCCATTGGCAGATATTTGCTCTTGTTTTAATCATAAACTCTGATTTTTGGAAGCTGTATTTTGAAGTTGTTGCTAACGCAGCTAATTTTCTGCTCTCTAGACATTAACATTTAGAGAAAATATTGACATGTTGTGCTCCCTTAAATTGGGTCCTTATGTCTTTTTTTTTTTTTTTTTTTTTAATTGACCTTCATAAAACCTGCAGAAACTGGATACATATTGATCCTTAAGACCAAAACCATATATTATTGTGTTTTGGAAATGTTGCCACAGTTCTTGGAATATGGATTTAGTCTGTCTCAGTTCATTCTGTCTCTAAACATGTACCAACTCCGATCAGATCTACATGTGGATAAAAATCACACTGGATTATAACACATGGCAAATAGACTGTTTGGAAGTGTAAACTACTATTTCCTACTGACGTACTAAAGCAAAAGTAAAAATGCAAAGTTGGTGAAGAGTCGAATGACTTTTACACACAATGCCATTAGACAGGGATCTGTAAGTGTCTTTCTCTCCTCAGGCTGGAGTGCTGCAGTATCGGAGAGGAAGGCTGTGCTGCTCTGGCTTTAGCGCTAAAATCAAACCCGTCTCATCTGAGAGAACTCAATCTGAACTACAACGAACCAGGAGACGCGGGAGTGATGCTTCTGTCTATTCTTCTGAAGAATCCCCACTGTAAACTGGAGAAACTAGAGTAAGTGACTTTATTGAATTATATTATCAACGGGGTGGCCAGTAAATTAAAATCAGGCCTGGTGATGCATTTAGATTATTTTTTTTAGCTTTGGTTGAAGTTGACTTCATCTGTCTGATAAAGAACTGAAATGTCAACTGAAAAACTCTGGACTTACTTTATACCAACAACAATATGCATACACCACATTATTTACATGTTGTGACTACTTAATATTACTACACTAAAGGCCACTGCACACTGAGTCCGAAATTTTCACATGCGTTTTTCCGTTTTTTCGTATTCCCCATCCTTTCCTATCAAAATGCATGCAACGGATGCGAAAATGCAGAAAATCGAATCTGATCCGAATTTTTTTTGACGGACGAAAGTTTCGGAGGCAGTGTGAAAACATGATTGACACAACGTGAGGTCGTATTTATTTTTTAACGTGCGAAAATTTCGGACTCAGTGTGCAGAGACCTTAAGACCATCATCACTGCAGTTTTATTATTAATTATGTAAGCCATGTGTTTTCTCACAGTTATTGTTTAGGTAAATAGCAGAAATACTCTTGCTCATGCTGGATGAAGTGTATTTTCTCTCCGTCTCTGCAGGTTGTCTCACTGCAGTATTACAGAGAGCGGCTGCGCTGCTCTGAGATCAGCTCTGAGTTCAAACCCTTCATATTTGAGGGAACTCAATCTGAATTATAACCAGAACACTCAACAGTGACGCTGCTTTAAAATCGACTGGATCCACACTGAAAAGTCAAACTAAATCTAGGCTTTTTATGTTGTCTTTGTTTTTAATCTTTATGAATGCAAAAAAAAAAAAAAGTAAATACACATTTTCTATACATGTCTTATCTGACAACCGTTTCAGATCATCTTGGAGCTTTGATGACATAAATATGTATAAATTGAGTATTGAATATGTATATTTTTAAAGCTAACTAAAAATGTTTTTTTTACATATCAAAAAGAGGAATGTTTTGACCATATAGACTTAAAAAAAATCTCTATGGCCAAATTTTGAGTTCAGCTTCTGTTCAGTGGCTAATTGCAGAAAATGCTTAGACTAGTCTTAGTAAGTCATCTATTTTTTTTTTCATTTAGAACTTGAAGTTGGTTACTTAAAAACGTAGGTCTAATTTGAATACGTAAAATAAGACTCATTATACCCTTGGCTAACTGCTAATTGGTCAGATTAGTTCTTAAGACAGTCTTAGGTGTAATTCATCAAAAATGAGAATTCTGTCATTTATACTCGCCTTGATGTTGTTCTAAACTTGTATGTTTCTTTCTTCTGCTGAATACAAAAGAAGATATTTTGAAGAATGTTGGTAACCAAACAGCTGATGATAGCTATAGACTTTCATAGTATATAAAAAAAATACTATGGAAGTCAATGGCTACCATCAACTATTTGTCACCAACATTCTTCAAAATGTCTTCTTATGTAAATGTAGTAAATGATGATGACAGAGTTTTAAGCTTTGGGTGAACTATCCCTTTAACAGTGAGACTGTTTATGCAACTGGCTCCAGCAAACATTTCTATATATCTTAAAATACTTAATTTGATTAACATTTATTCTGTTATCAGTTAACTGCAAAAAAGTCTTTAAAATATGAGATCTTAAAGCATAAGGAAGACTGTGGAAGGACTTGCAAAGGCACACTTCTGCTACCTAGACACCTAGGCTTGTCAAGATCTGCGGGACTGTCTACTGAAGCAATATTTACATTATTGTTAGAAATTTAGCACTGTTTCTCTTCGTATTCTGTCTTTTCAGAGTACCACTTAAATATTTTGTTGTCATATAGTGCCTTTCAATAAGCCATAAAAAAGCACTGTTATTTCAGATAACGAAAGTCTACCCCGCAAACCCAAATACGCACTGAAGAGGTTACCAAGTCTGTTTCATCAATGCCCTATTATGACAGTTTCAATTGAGGGTGCTAATTCGAATTGAAAGTTCTGTATATTTCTCAAAATTTGAAAAATTTACTGTGCACGCACTCCCACTGAGGTAGGCTAAAATCCCGCCTGTTTTCTGACAGGATAAGCGTGATCAGCTGTCGGAGACGATGCTTCCGTAAAACTTAAGTTTTTATCACTGGAGCTTTTATTCGAATCCCAGCAGCAAATTTACTCAAATAGAGAGAATAGAAGCGATATATTTATGTTTTTGACAAAAAAAAAAAAAATTGCTATTTAAATTTAGCCAATCAGAATAATTTAGCCAATCCGAAAAGAGAGATTATTTTATTAGCACATTGATAACTAATACTGTATTTTTGAATTGTTTATTGTTCATTGTTTAGTGGTCTTTTGGCATCTCCATGTGGTCCTATTGATATTGCACATTGACTTCTGATCTAGATTCTGTATAGAAAAACAGTCTCTGATCTCGTCAGTCAGGTGATCTCCAAACTCATCAGGAGAGACTCATATCTTGGCAAACTGAAAAAATAGGCCTGTTGAATAGGGTGTCAATAATTGTGGTCAGTGTATTAGAGAAAAACTTTAATTTCATAATGAGATTTTCCTCCATTTTCATTTGTTTTATTTCAATGAAAGGTGCAGGTTTTTGTGATTTTTTTATTTTTTTTTTTTTTTTTTTTTTTTTTTTTAAATAAAAGATCCAAAAGTGTTAATGCAGATTTATTTTCATGTGCTTCTTTGTTCATATTTACCAAGGATGCCAATAATTCTGACCATGATTGTATCTGCCAGAGCTGAATTAAGGCTTGTTCACACCAAGAATGATAACTATAATGGTAACTATACAGTTGTGTTCAAAATAATAGCAGTCCAACATCACTGACCAGATCAGTCACCGTTTTTGGTAGAAATTATATTTCTATATGGCAAATATTTTACTAGTAGGTGTGGTAGAGTAATAGAAAACCAATAGACCCAACAGTCGTGACATGCATGCTGTTGATTCTGTGTAACTGAATTATTAATTGAAAAGGGCATGTTCAAAATAATAGCAGTGTGGAGTTTAATTAGAGAGGTAAATCATTCTGTGAAAAAACTGGTGTCAAACAAGTGGCCCTTATTTAAGGACGAAGGCTTACAAATGTTGTACTGTGCATTTCTCTGAAAATCTGAGTAAAATGGGTCGTTCCAGACATTGTTCAAAAGAATAGCTCACTTTGATTAAAATGTTGATTAAAGAGGGGAAAACATATAAAAAAGTGCAAAAAATGATAGGCTGCTCAGCTAAAATGATACCAAATGCTTTAAAATGGCAACCAAAACCAAGATGTAGAAGAAAATGGAAAACTACCATTTCGAATGGATCGAAGAATAGCCAAAATGGCAAAGACTCAGCCAATGATCAGCTCCAGGGTGATCAAAGAAAGTCTAAAGTTACCTGTGAGTACTGTAACAATTAGAAGACGCCTGTGTGAAGCCAAGCTATCAGCAAGAAGCCCCCGCAAAGCCCCATTGTTGAAAAAATGAAGAGGTTACAATTAGCCAAAGAACACATTGACTGGCCTAAAGAGAAATGGTGCAATATTTTGTGGACTGATGAAGCAAGATTGTTCTTTTTGGGTCTAGAGTCCACAGACAGTTTGTCAGACGACCCTCAAACACTGAATTCAAGCCACAGTACACTGTGAAGACAATGAAGCATGGTGGCGCAAACATCATATGGGCATGCTTCTCATACTACGGGTTGGGCCTATTTATCGCATTCCAGGGATCATGGATCAGTTTGAGTACATTAGAATACTTAAAGAGGTTATGTTGCCTTATGACGAAGAGGAAATGCCCTGGAAATAGGTGTTTCAACAAGACAACGACCCCAAACACACCAGTAACCCAGCAGCATCTAGGTTCCAGACCAACAAGATTAACATTATGGAGCGGCCAGCCCAATCTCCAGACCTTAATCCAATAGAAATCTTGTGGGGTGACATCAAAAATGCTGTTTCTGAGTGTTAAAACCAAGAAATGCAGAGGAATTGTGGTGTGTAGTGCAGTCGTCCTGGACTGGAATACCTGTTCACCGCTGCCAGACTCCATGCAACACAGATCTGAAGCAGTTCTCAGAAACATTGTTAGTTCAGTCATTCACAAGAAAGCTAAATCTTCAAGCAGTTTTCTGTTTATACAGTAAATGTTTGACTTTGTAAAGAAAATGCAGACACTGCTATTTTTTTTTTGAACACCCCTAATATTCCTTTTTCTTCACTTTCTGTAAAGTAATAAATTTTCTAAAGTTTTCTTCATGTTTTGATTCAGAATAGAATGTGCAGTGTTCCCAATGCATTTGTGTGTATTGAAGTAAAAGGTATTATAAGGATTTTGAGCTTTACTCGCTTTTTTAAACACACTGCTATTATTTTGAACACAACTGTATATTAGTGTTCACAGCAGCGGACGATAATGTTCTGTTTATTAGCGTGATGCATTTTTGTCCTCTGCAGCTTTAAATGCTCAACAGATAGATAGATAGATAGATAGATAGATAGATAGATAGATAAATCCTCCAGCTCCTGCACATTCTTTGGTTTTCCAGCTTATTCTGCATATTTGAATCCTTTCCAGCAGTGACTGTATGACTTTTAGATCATCTTTTCACACTGAGGACAATTGAAAGACTCAAACACAACTATTAGAAAAGCTGCAAACATTTACTGATGCTCAAGAGTGAAACACTATGCCTTACAAATCAAGAGGATGTAAACTTTTATGCATGAGGATAAGGGCTTGTCTTGTGGCAAATATGTGGTTTCAAATAAAACATCTCATTTTATATTTATATAAATATAAATAAGAGACATAACACGACTATGCAACCTTATGCACTCTGTATCCACCTTTTTTCCTAAGGAGCCTACACTGCATTTTAAATTATGGGAGGCACTTTGGGGAAGTTCCACTCAAAAAGACCAATCAAAAGATTGCACTACAAACAATCCTTATCCATCATGTTACGTTTGGTATATTAATGTGATATAACAACAGTATCTATAGAATAGCTCTTTTCAGCTAGCTGCATTATTTCCCCCCGATTATTTTCATGTTTCCTTTGTATTCCAATGTAAGTAAATGAAAAAAGACAATATAAGTGAAAAAAAGACAGTATAGGTTACTGTGCATTTGTGGTCTGCTCTCCCGATTTCATTTATGATATAAAGCATGAATAATTCCCTGGAATGCACTAAGAATCTTTCATTTTTCTCCCCAAATCCTCACGTCTCTGTCCAGGTTTGTTTTCACACGGATGCTGTAAAATGCAATTGTTACGAAATATAGACATATGTGATCCTGGAGCACAAAAGCAGTCTTAAGTCGCTGGGGTATATTTTCAGCAATAGCCAACAATACATTGTATGGGTCAAAATTATTGATTTTTCTTTTATGCCAAAAATCATTAGGATATGAAGTAAAGATCATGGTCCATGAAGATATTTTGTAAATTTCCTACCGTAAATATATCAAAACTTCATTTTTGATTAGTAATATGCATTGCTAAGGACTTCATTTGGACAACTTTAAAGGAGATTTTCTCAATATTTAGATTTTTTTGCACCCTCAGATTCCAGATTTTCAAATAGTTGTATCTCAGCCAAATATTGTCCTATCCTAACAAACCATACATCAGTGGAAAGATTATTTATTCAGCTTTCAGATTACACTTATGACTGGTTTTGTGCTCCAGGGTCACATATTAGCTACTATAATGATATTTAACACGTCCGTAATATTCCTACAGATAGAAGGAGGATCTTTAGGAATTATTCATGGTATGTTGAAAGTAATTTCTTAATGCTTTTACACTTTTAAATTTCCTTTCAATGATCGATAATGGTGTTTATTATGCCTATGCTTGTGACAACTAGCCCCGTTCTCCAGCACTTGAAGCGTTGAGAGGTCACGTGACGCGCCGCTGCTGCTGTCCGCGGTGCTGAAATCCTCCGGATCCGCTCAGAAACCGCCTCTCGCGTCTTTCCGAAGAGAAAAATACTTTCTAGCGATGATTTATTGGTTCACGTCTGATTCAGATTGTGATTCTGGGGCTCGTGATTCGCGCGCGCTCAGGGCGGGTCGTGTGACGTCACGCGCGCGTCCTCGGACTAGACACTCGGTGAGTCCGCGCGAGCGTAACGGATATTTGCGCCTCAAAACACCGATAAAACGGTCACTTAAAGCGGAACGGAGGGAACGGATAAAGCGCGGAAATGTCTGTGGCGGGGCTGAAAAAGCAGTTTCACAAAGCGACGCAGGTAAGAGCAGAATCCGTCCGTTTTTTCGCGGTTTGATCCGCGCGAAAACATCAGTCCGTTTGAGACCGATTCACAAATCGAGTTCGGTCCAGAAACCGTCGCTAAAGTCTGCGGTCAGACGGTGAACGGGTTTGTTTATGAATGTATGAAAACAGCGCGAGACCTGCTGGGGACCAGACGCCGTCACGTGACCCCAGATATTCACGCGCGTTATGTAATCGGCCGCGCGCGCTGGAAGGATGCTCACCTGAGGAGAAAGCTAGGGACAGATTTAACAGGTTTTTTGGTTTAATTCAGTTTCTTTGGTTTAACTCAGTCTTCTTGAATATTAAACGTTTCCCCTGTTGAATATTCACATGATTGTTGTACAGGGAAGAACAGTGACCTCGTAGCGGGGCATGTTGTCACAATAGGAGAAAAGAATTTATGATATGAAGAAAATTATATATATGTATGTGTAGATATATGTAGCACAAAAGCAGTCATAAGTAGCACAGGTATATTTGTTGCAATAGCCAACAATATGGGTCAAAATTATTGATTTTTCTTTTATGCCAAAAATCATTAGGATATTAAGATCATGTTCCATGAAGATATTTTGTAAATTTCCTGCTGTAAATATATCAAAACTTAATTTTTGATTAGTAATATGCATTGCTAAGAACTTCATTTGAACAACTTTAAAGGAGATTTTCTCAATATTTAGATTTTTTTGCACCCTCAGATTCCAGATTTTCAAATAGTTGTATCCTAACCAACCATACATCAATGAAAAGATTATTTATTCAGCTTTGATGATGTATAAATGTTTAATTACATTTTTAACTTACATTTTTGTTTAATTTCTTTTTTAAATTTGTAAAAAAAAAAAAAATAAATAAATAGGCCTAAATTCTGTAATATTGCAATAAAAATGGCTTTATAAACTAATTTTTCAGAAATCGCTAGTAAATTTTACAGTTTATTATAAAGAAATGGCAAGTAACACATTGAGCTAAACATGAAATTTTGAAGTAGAAAGACTGAAATAATTTTTCCTAGCAAAACATACTCCAACAGTGTAGAGAAAACAAACATTTATGCCTTTTTTTTGTATTGCAAAATACATCAGTTCTGATGAATTTTCCAGTATTATATGAGGTTTGTTGCAATAATACATTATTGATAATGCATACATTGTGAGTGTATTTATGTGTGTGATGGTGCATGTGTCTAAAATAGCTTGGCTCGCGTGACATAAACGCCTCCCACCAACCGGAAATAGAAATGTGAATCAATACTCTGTCCTTACTGCACACACACACACACACACACACTCACACACACACACACACACACACACACACACACACACTCACTCACTCATCGACATGAATCAATACTCAGGGAACAGCAACAATGTCACATCCACTGAGTGTGTTTGTGTTTTGCTGGTTAGATCAGTCTTCACTGGTAATTAAAGTTGCAGTGATAACGAATTTTAACAGAAAAACAGAAACAGAAAAACAATAGAGGAGTCAGCAGAGAGAACTGAGGAGAGTCTAGAATCACTCGTGATGCTGTGAGATCTGGACAGATTAGTGTGTGAAACTAGACGCTTGCACACATCACGTGTGTCTGGCGCCATACACACACTCAAACACACACACACACACTCACTCACTCACACACTCTCACTCACACACACACACACACACACACACACACTCACACAC
>JAFVLL020041369.1:45000-53652 GCA_021397915.2 Tor tambroides | reverse complement strand
CCTCTGTCTAAAACGACCTGTTTTTAAGAGGCGTGTCCTTTAAGGCTTCTCAGTAATTGGACGCTGTTATGATTGGCTAATGTCATTGCATAGGAAACAGTATCAATGCCCCCTTGCTACTGCATGGGAGTGTTTTGACAACATGATCAAAAATAAATTGGTAATTTCTAGACAAAGCATTATGAAATCATTTACTTACCGTTTGTGATGCAGCTGCAGTCAGATCTAGTACCGTTTCATCTTTTAACAAATGTTTCTTTGTGACTCTCCATGACACTGTGCCTCGTTTACAAAACAAAATGATCCGGGATGCCATTAAAAATAAACCATCCACTTGTTCCTTACGCTGGGATCCTTCTGATATCTGTACAAAGACACAGACGAGCCGCTTAAACCAAACGTGTCAAAGCGAATGCTCGTCTCTATACTGTATCCAGTGTAGACAAGATAACGCGACACACATTATCAAGTGTCAGCCGTTAGCGACTGAACGCCAGTGGGCGGGGCCTATGGTGAGAAGATGACTATTAGTCGATGACTTGCTCTGGAGGCGGTGTTTATGCAAATATCTGAGCCCAGGTGACATCATCATGCACCTCAGATCCAAAACAAGCCATTTTTGGAGCTTGATTAAATAAATGCTTTGTTTATAATGAGGAGGATGTTTTAAGCTATGAAACTTGAAGGATGTTTTAATGGTACAAAGACCTCTTATATGCCAAAATTTGATTTCTCATGTCATGACCCCTTTATAATAAACAAACTTATTATTGCTTGTCGGTGCCAATAGCGGCAATATATAGCGACGTATTGCGCTTCGGGCATCCCGAGTTCGAATCCCAGCTTGCGGACCTTTCCCGATCCCCTCTCTGTCTCCCACTTCGCTTCCTACATACTGTCCTATCTTAATAAAGGCAAAAAAAACAGCAAAAATAAATCTTATTCTTAAAGTTATTCTTGCTAATAAGTTATCATTAAAGTTAGCACTGTTGGGCCTTAACTCATCCTGTAGGACTCCATGGGGAAGGTTCTGGATCGCTGGGTCACCATGAGCCCGGAGGACGAGGTCGTGACCCTGCGTCAGTTTCTGCGTTTTGGGGAAACCAAATCCATCGTGGAGCTCATGGCCGAGGAGCAGCAGATCTGCCCAGAAACCCATCCCAGTCCTGTGTTAACGCTAAGAGATAAACCGTCTTCCAGAATGCACCACTTTGAAAATCTGCCGGGTGGAAGCCTAGCGTTCCTGCAGCCGTTTCACTGCGTCGGTCCATCCGTGTTTGCACCGACGCCGGTCGCGGAACGTCATCCTGCAACGCAAAAACTACAGCGGCTTAGCAGACCGAACAAAGCAGACGAAATGAGAACCAGAAACAAAAGAGACAGCGCAGCTGAAAGAACATCGCTGATACGAAGTTTCGCAAAACCCTCACAAAATGAAGAACAATGCAAAGTGGATGGCAACTCAATCGCAGAGTCTTCTGAAACACGTGAACGCCGCAACAGCTCGTCCTCCAGTAAAGCTCGCGTGAGCTGCAGCGCATGCGCAAAGACGTTTTACGATAAAGGAACGCTGAAGATCCACTTCAATGCTGTCCACTTGAAGATCAAACATCGCTGTACCGTCGACGGCTGCAATATGATGTTCAGTTCGCTGCGCAGTCGTAATCGACACAGCGCTAACCCCAACCCGCGACTGCATGCTACGCTCGAACACGCGACACGCAGATTCATCGCTCAGCCGCGTCGACCGGTCTTAACTTTACGTGAAATTACCTCGCCGGTTTCCATGGTGACCAACAACACCATATTGACCGGCCATCAGATTCCAGGAGGGGGAGGAGCTACAGGCCATCGTACGGCCAATCAGAACGCGATTGACGAGGCGCCGAAAAAGAAGTCACGGAAATCCAGTACGCCGCTGAAGCTTAATCGGGAAATTCGCAGTGACGAACACAATAACTTATCACCGTTCGACAGTCTCCATGGCAACCAGTCATCTATGACCAACACACAAGTGCAATACAACTACAAACGAGTTTGTAAGATGCCGTGTGGTTACCATAGCAGCGGCCGCATGATTCAAGGAGCGCGTGACGAATGGAAAGGCAGGTGTCGACCTCTACTAAAGGTCAAAGAAGAGCTGTGTGACCCTACCTGTGAATGTAGAGGTCATCACCATAGCAACCTGTGACTGTGACAACAAGATCAGAACTGAATCTGATGAAGGATTTAGAGTCGCTGGTAAATTTAACGAATAATTATAAAGAAACTTCAATTTCATGTGAAATTCTGAAGTAGTACTTTCTTGTAAAAGCATACTCTCATAATCCTTTAATTTACACCTTTTTTTTTTTGCAGTGTTCCTGCTCTTATTGTGAGGATTTATCCATGCACGTTGTTATGAAAAAAAAATCCATTTGTTACCTTGAAACAAGATATAATAACTTTTTTTTTAACTACTTTCCTTTTCATCTGATATTACCTTAACTTTTGAGTTGGGTAATTCCAAATTACATGACAAAAACTGTAGTTAGTAATGTAATCCATTACATTTACTCATTTTAGGTAATATAATCAGACTACTTTTAGATTACTCTTGACCTAACTTGTTTGTTACATTGATTTAAATAGTAAAATCCTGTACAATATTGATATAAAAATACAAAGAGTAAGAAAATCTATTCCATTCGCTGTAATTAACAACATGAAGTGCATAAAACAAGGTTTCCCAAACTGAGGATTATGAAGGAACTGCAGGGGTTTGTGAGTTTAATGAAAAGCTGATCATTAATTAAATCATACAAATGTAAAATGAAAATAAATTATTTTTAAATAACACAAACACTTCCTAAAAATATATTTTATTTATACCAATATTATAGGTGCCCTTTAATGTGTTTGAAAGACAAAAGCCTTCCAAAGACATTGTAATAGATGGTTAAATAACCTACTGAATGATAATTGAGATAAATAATTGATGTAATGTTGAAACACGTAAATGATGTTTATATATCCAGTGGTCAAATGCGGACTAATTACTGGTCTCTGTGTGACTGTCCACTAATCTGGACTTTATATAAAGCTATTATACAGGCTATTTTATATATATACAATATTTAAAAGTGTAATGTCTGTACTATTAGGTATCGTAGTTTTTCGTGATAAGCCTGCCCTAATGATGCATACGCCAACCACAACATACACGAATTCAGAGCCAATGTTCGTTTCTTTCCACTATATATATATATATATATATAGTGCTGTCAATCGATTAAAAAATTTAATCGCATTAATCACAGTCATGGACCGTGATTAATCATAATTAATCGCAAATTTAAAATACTAGGATTTACCTGTAAATGTGTTGATATAAAGAAATGCATGACAAACTATTTTAAGGAAACAGAACCTTTATGAGACATAATCCTTATTATTCTTTTATCATTATTCTTCTGTTTTTATTCAGCCATTATCAGCCTTTATACTGGCAATAAAACGTTTACCAAGCCACATCGCTTCAGTCCCAGAATACATACATTTACCCAACTATTATCAAAAGTATTTCTAAATAAATACAACACAACATTTTCTTGCGACCTTACGTGAAGTATTATGACAAAATGCATTATGAAGAAGAATTGGACCTGTTCTGCAGCTGCATTAGAGCTAACATTAGCATCATGCTACATAAGACAATTTATGAGATTAATAGTACACTTTTACTCACAACTCACTTTAAACCACCGAGTGTTTGTAATAGCTTCCTTTTGCGATCACATGTGGAATTTGGTTGTTTACTGTTGTTAAAATATGCTATTTATAGCCTTTTATATCACTGCACAAATTTGCATTTCAGATGTACACATTCATCTCAAGAAAATCACATACAAACCATATGTATCGTAATCGTGTGTTTATTATCTTATATAATCTATAGTGGCTGTTGTCATGTTTATTTCTGCTGTGTAAAAGCCTTAACATATATGCTCTGGATGAAATACACACTTTGGGATAAATACATTTGAATACAAGAAAATACATTCATACACTTCATTTGGGAAAAAAAAAAACTTTTTCAATCTGTATTCAGTCCACATTTGCATAAAATGTCTAAATGTTGGCTACTGTAAAACTGAAATGTATTTTGGTATATAAAAGTTGAAACTAAATCTTTTCAAAAAATGCATTTCATTGAGCTTCACTGTATATTTAAATAAATATATATATATATATATATATATATATATATATATATAATTATACTCTCAAATATACATATACAGGCCTTTTGGGAGTTTTGGAAAAATGCAAAAGCACTGAAATATAACTTTTCCTCCCATCAGAATGTCATTTTCTTTAGCAAACTGAACTTTTTGCCTTAAAATAACATGGAGACATATTCATCACATTTCCATTAATTAATATAGCCTCATCTCACCATGGCAAATGTAATTGAATCAAATCACTGTATTTAGGAAGTGAATCTGCTGATGTAAACTATAATTATGACTGGTGAGTCTGTGCGGTTTTGGCTCCATTAGGCAGAAGAGGAGCTAAAACATGAAATCTTTCCACTAAATGTTCTGTATAGTGGAAAAAGGTTCTTCAGATTATTCAAAAGTCCTTCACGCGAAGAAAAACATGATGCTTTAAGTACTGTCACTGTGGAAACACTTTTATTTTGAAGAGTTGGCCTGTCAAACTACAGTTTGTGAAACGAGTCATTTCTAGATTGCATGCATAAACCACTTGAGCTAGTATATGTCTGCAGTTTGTTCACAGGTGTGCAGAGCAAATTAAATTATTATTTTGTCTTGTGGGAAATATGTGAGCCTGGAGCACAAAAGCAGTCTTAAGTAGCACAGGTATATTTGTATGGGTCAAAATTATCCATTTTTCTTTTATGCCAAAAATCATTAGGATATTAACTAAAGATCATGTTCCATGAAGATATTTTGTAAATTTCCTACCGGAAATATATCAAAACTTAATTTTTGATTAGTAATATGCATTGCTAAGAACTTCATTTGAACAACTTTAAAGGAGATTTTCTCAATATTTAGATTTTTTTGCACCCTCAGATTCCAGATTTTCAAATAGTTGTATCTCAGACAAATATTACCCTATCCTAACAAACCATACATCAATGGAAAGCTAATTTTTGTTTACCCTTATGACTGGTTTTGTGGTCCATATGTGGTTTCAGAAAAGCGGTCCCAAATAAAACATCTCGTTTAATATTTGTATAAATATAAATAAGACACACCAAATGAGTATACAACCTTATGCACTCTGTATATATTGATTGAAACAACATCTTGTAACAACTAGCCCCGTTCTCCAGTATTTACATTATTTAGCAGACGCTTTTATCCAATGAGGTCAATAGAAGCAATCAGAACCAACAAAAGAGCAACAATATGCAAGCATTTAAAGTGAATCTGATGATAGGTCACGTGACGCAGCTGCTGTCCGCGGTGCTGAAATCCTCCGGTTCCGCTCTGAAACCGCCACTCGCGTCTTTCCGCAGCGAAATAAACTCTATCGATGATTTATCGGTTCTGATCTGATTCTGATTCTGCGCGCGCTCAGGGCGGGTCGTGTGACGTCACGCGCGCGTCCTCGGACCAGACACTAGTCGAGACCGCGCGAGCGTAACGGATATTTACCTCAAAACAGCATCACCTAAAGCGGAAAAGAGGGAACAAATCAACCGGGGAAATGTCTGTGGCGGGGCTGAAAAAGCAGTTTCACAAAGCGACTCAGGTAAGAGCGGAATCCGTCCGTTTTTGGCGACGCGTTCGATCCGCGGGTTTGAGGCCGATTCACAAAGCGATTTTGTCCCAGAAACACGCGTTTGAGTCCGCGGCCAGACGGTTAATCGGTTGCTTATGGATGTATGAAAACAGCGCGAGACCTGCGGGTGACCAGACGCCGTCACGTGACCCCAAATATTCACGCGCGTTATGTAATCGGCCGCGCGCGCTGGAATGATGCTCACCTGAAGAGAAGCGTTTATTCAGGTGCTGTGTAGGTACAAACCTTAATGTCTTGAATATACAACGTTATTTTCTCTCCTATTGAATATTCACGTGATTACTGTACAGGGAAAAACAGTGAGGGGCATGTTGTCACAATGAGAGCCTGAGTCAAGAATTTATGATATGGGAAATATATATTGTATGTATAGGACACTGGACCACAAAACCAGTCATAAGGGTCAATTTTTCAAAATTGAGATTTATACATCATCTGAAAGCTGAATAAATAATCTTTCCAGTGATGTATGGTTTGTTAGGATCAGACAATATTTGGCTGAGATACAACTATTTGAAAATCTGGAATCTGAGGGTGCAAAAAAATCTAAATATTGAGAAAATCTCCTTTAAAGTTGTTCAAATGAAGTTCTTAGCAATGCATATTACTAATCAAAAATGAAGTTTTGATATATTTACAGTAGGACATTTACAAAATATCTTCATGGAACATGATCTTTACTTAATATCCTAATGATTTTTGGCATAAAAGAAAAATGGATAATTTTGACCCATACAGTGTATTTTTGGCTATTGCTACAAATATACCTGTGCTCCAGGTTCACATATATATATATATATATATATATATATATATATATATATATATATATATACACACACACACACACACACACACACAGTGTTGGGTAAGTTACTCTAAAAAAGTAATTAATTACTAGTTAATTACATCTTCAACAGTGTAATTAGATTACTGTACAAATTACTCTCTCCAAAAAGTATTTAATTACTTATTACTAATTACTTTCTAAATCCTATATCAGCCTCGACAAGTTAATGATACAAGGATACACATAAAATGTTCTTTTAATTCTTTCAAATAAATAACAGACATAACTGCATACATTATTCTGCTCACACTTTAGACTAGGGTCCAATTCTCACTATTAACTATGACTTTTGCCTCAATATACTCCTAATTACTGCTTATTAATACTTAACAAAGTAGTTGTTAAGTTTAAGAACTGGGTAGGATTAAGGATTTAGAATAAGGTCTCGCAGAATAAGTAATAATAAACAGCTAATATCCCAGTAATATTCATGCTAATAAACAACTAGTTGAGAATTGGACACTAAAGTATACTTATTAACTCACCAAAGTATTTAAAGTGAGAAGGGTACATAAAAGCATGTATTTTAAGACTTTAAATTTTGATGTTAAATCCATTATTGTATTGTATATAAATGTTCTACAGTCTTTACACAGTATTATGTTCAATTACATAAGAAGTAATTGTAATTAAATTACAGAAAATATGAGTAATCCCTTACTTTACTTTTTCAAGGGAAAAGTAATTAAATTACAGTAACTAATTACTTAGTAATTAGTTACACCCAACACTGTGTGTGTAACTATATATATATATATATATATATATAACATGGTTTTGGAATTTTAGAAAAAAATATTACATTTATAAATTTTACATTTCTTAAAATTAATTTTAAAAAATTCCTTTTTTTATCATTTTTTATTATCATTTTAACAAATGCTGTAATGCTTTAAAAAAAATAAATGCTGGAAAACTGCAATAAACATACAGTAAATTTCTTTACAAACACATTTTTCAGAAATTGCTATTAAATTTTACAATTAATGATAAAGAAATGGCAAGCAACACATTGAATTAAACAAGAAATTTTGAAGTAGAAAGACTGAAATAGTGTTTTCCTAGCAAAACTTGCTCCAAATATTCTCCAGTAATTTTACAGTGTAGAGAAAACAAGCATTTATGCCTTTTTTGTATTGCATATCAGTTCTGATGAATTTTCCAGCATTATATGAGGCTTGTATTAGGACAAGTAAAAGAACTGAGATATTTCAGTAATGCATTTAAAATTATTGTCTTTACATTGTGTTTACTATACTATTAAATTATACTGTTTTATGAAGTATTGAGACATCAATATTTAAATTTGAAATGTAAAATTATGATTTCATGTTTGATCAAGATATGAACATTTAATCAACATTATAGGAACATTATAGTAAATAATATTTCATTAATGATTACATTTATTTTAATATATTTTATTAGTTTACAATAATTGAATGTATTCATATCTAATTTAATTCATCATTAATTTGTTTATATAAATACATTAATAATGCATTATTGATCATACATTCAGTTGTGAGTGTATTTATCTGTGTGTGATGGTGCATGTGTCTAAAATAGCTCAGCTTGTGTGATATAAACACCTCCCTCCAAAATGGAAATAGAAATCTGAATCAATACTCTGTCCTTACTGCACACACACACACACACACACTCACTCACTCACTCACACGCACACACTCACACACACACACACACACACACACACACACACACACACACACACACACACACACATCAACGTGAATCGATACTCAGGGAACAGCAACAATGTCACATCTGCTGATGTGTGTGTTTGTGCTCTGCTGGTTAGTTCAGTCTGCACTGGTAATTAAAGTTGCAGTGATAATGAATGTAAATGTTGATTTTAACAGACAAACAATAGAGGAATCAGCAGAGAGAACTGAGGGATCTCTGAGACTGAAGAGAGTCTAGAGTCATTCATGATGCTGTGAGATCTGGACAGATTAGTGTGT
>JAFVLL020041369.1:37500-40000 GCA_021397915.2 Tor tambroides | reverse complement strand
TAGTCATTTCACTGTGAATGCTGTGTGAGTGTGAGTGTGTGTGTGTGTGTGTGTGTGTGTGTGTGTGTGTGAGAGTGTGTGTGTGTGTGTGTGTGTGTGTGTGTGTGTGAAGTGGTGTGTAAATATATATAATAATGAAAAATGTAAGTAATGTGTGTAATATAATAATAATAAATATAATAATAATATAATATCTTTATTAATAAATATTTATTAATTATGGTAAGTAATTAATAATATAGTAGTAAATAATAATATGAGAATGAGAGTGTGTGTGTTAGATGTGTGGCATATTAATGAAAGTGAGTGAGTGTGTGTGTGTAAAGTAGTCTGCGTGTGTATGTATAGAATATATTAATGAGTGAGTGAATGTGAGTAATATGTGAAAATAATATCATGTGTGTGTGTATTAGTATATCAGTGTGAGTGGTGGAGTGGGACGGGTAGTAATGGTTTTAGCGTTATTGTGAGTGTAGTGGGGAGTATTAGAGTAGTAGGTAATGGGGTGTAATAATGTAATATTAATAAATAATGAAATTAATATTAATGGGTATGAAGTAGTAAGTAGTATTAGGAGGTAGTAATATGTAAGAATAATATTAATAGTGAGGTATTTGAGGATTAATATATTATTATTATTAATAATAATAATAATATTAATATTATTAATAATATAATAAATAATAATAATAATAATATAATAATATTATTATTAATAATAATTAATTTGGGTGTGTGGTGAGTAAAGAATATTAATATATTATTAATGTGGTTTATTTGTAATATTAATGAATAATATTAATGAGTGTAATATTAATAATAATATTATGTGAGTGGATAGTAATGAGTGTATTATATTATGTAATAATATAATAATTGAGTGAAGGTAGTATTAAGTAATATATATATGTATTGTAATTATTATAGTATTAATAATAATATGTGAAATGAGTGATGAGTGTATTGTGTGTGTGTGTGTGTGAGTGAGTGAGTGTGTGTGAGTGTGTGTGTGTGAGTGTGAGTGAGTGAGTGTGTGTGTGAGAGAGAGAGTCTCAGATCTTTTCTGCTGAATGGCTTCTATATGCTGCAGGCACTGAAAAGCCATTACACACTTTCTAGTAAGGTTAGTCTTTGTAAATGTCACTCAACAGGACGTTTCCTCATAAATGAACTCAAGCTCACAGGAGAAACAGTGACATGATAGTCTGAGAAAACATTTCTCCTCGTGTTTCTCACAAATCGCAATTTGACAAGTCACACATTTCATGTCTATGAAATCTTTTAGATTTTTTCCCCAAATTCATTTTTTTATTATTCTGTTTTAATGGTATATTAAGTTTTAGTAATCCAAAATTTATTCAGACACCTTCAGCATTTCTCACATTATCACAGTTTGTTCTCTATAGTTTAGAAAATGGTAATAAAATATGAGAAGAGCTCAGAGTTAAACTGTGTCAGAACAAATTGATCTTGATAATGTCAGATAACTTTGATAGAAAGGTATGGAACAAAACATGCTCAGCTCAAAGTGTCAAATCAAACATTTACTGCTAGTCCACTGTATGAAGAATTTTTGGGTATAATATATCAGTTTATTTTATTTTACTATCCTCACTTACAGAAATCAACTATAGTGTCCTGCACACACTAGTAAAAAATATCAAAAATTATATCTGGTGTCTGAATTTTTGGTTTGACTGTATGTCTTATCAGTTGAAACCATGAAACAGTTTATTAAACAACAATTTATTTTTATTTATTTATTTACAACAATTTATTAAAAATAATGTATTACTGTTTTTAACAATAATTGGACTCTATGAAATATTAATTGTTTTTATATTTCATTGTTTTATTTTTTTCTGAATTCATGATTTTGAGAAGTACTATTGTACAATAGTAAAATGCTAATATTTTTAGGGCCCTCTGAATTGTATGGTTTATTTATTTCTGGAATTTGTTTTATATGGTTAGATAATATTTTAGTAACTGAAAAAAACGTATACAGTTTAACATCTGTTTATTAAATGTTTAATGAAAATATTTTACGGCCCTATGAAATGTTTTATTTTTCAACAAATTTAGCTTTATTTATACTTTTTCTTGATTTAATTTTAATGGTTTAATTAAATCATTAATTTAAAAGGCATGTCTGTCATTTGAAATGTAATAATATTTTACATTTTTACAGTAATAGAATTTTTATTTTTATTTTTTTTGCAGAAATTAATTAATTTTATTTATTTATTTAGGATTTAGGATTTAATACAAACTTTGTGCTCATCCATATTCATATTTCAATAGCAGTCTTTTTGTTTAAAATCCATTTTACCATTTGATTAAGTGTACAGCCCTACTTTTGACTGATTCATACAAAAATTGGCCAATTCTGTGACACGCAGCATTATACTGTAAATTGCATGTACATGACTGGATTCATAAACACAGATGATCTGATGGCAGAGATGGACAGATGGGTCTCTATTTTCTGTCTAACGTA
>JAFVLL020041369.1:0-32500 GCA_021397915.2 Tor tambroides | reverse complement strand
GCAGCTCTCCAGCAAGGTAGAAGACAGGTCAGATGCTGCAAACTCCCATCATGCACCTGGGTTCTTCACACGACACATGTAGTATATTCACTGGGAGAGACATTAATTCACATTAAAACGACACCATAGTTTATTAGATTTACCAGAAACACATATTTCTAAAATAAAATAAAATTGTATCGAGATGTAATTACATGCCAATAAATATTGAAGTATTATTTTTAAATTTTACAATGGAGATTAATGAGATTCTGTTCTTGAATTATTATAAATATGTGCTATTGATTAAAATATGTGTGTGTGTTATAGGATAAAGGACATGTCCAACAAACCCCGGAAGGAGTACATTCCCAAACCCCGCATGGAGCTTCAACTGCCCAGTGAGAATTACAATGGAGGAATAAACTCTGCAAAATCACCTGCACGCTCACCAGGTACAAACACACACACAAATATACACAAAAAAAACACTGACATATAGACGAATGCGACTAAAGCAGACGAACATGCACAAAGAGATGTGTTCAGTTCATATGTCACCCCCAAAAGATTTTTCAAAGTTACGTTTTACAGGAAAATACTATTTCAGTCTTTCTACTTAAGAATTTTAAGTTTAATTCTGTGTCACTTGCCATTTCTTTGTAATTATTTGTGAAATTTACTAGGAATTTCTGAGTGAAAATGTTTCTAAGTAAATGCTACAGCATTTTTTTCAATGTACAACTATAATGATAACAACACAGAATAGCAATAATCATTTTCAGAGCAATGTCTAGAACAGAAATCTGAAGTCGGGTTCAAAATTTTTGTTTGATTTTGTTGACATATTAGAGTTAAAGGTTTTTCCAGAGGGAATTTTGGATTTCTATCACTCTATAAATCAGAAAATACTATCAACAGACAGAAAACAAATACATTTTGACCATGTTTTTAAGAATAACATGTTATATAAATCATTGTAAATGAAATATGAACAAACCCCTCAGTAAAAACCTTCAGAATATAGAGAGGAATAAAACTGTAAGTTTTGGTGTATGTAAGTGCTGCTGAAGTGGAGAAACAAACTCACATATTTAAAACATATGCATTTTTGCCATGTTTTTAGGAATAAAATTTTATATAAATCAGTGTAAATTAAATATGAACAAACCCCTCAGTAAAAACCTTCAGAATATAGAGAGGAATAAAACTGTAAGTTTTGGTGTATGTTAGTAATGCTGAAGTGGAGAAACAAACTCAAATACCTTTAATATATGCGTTTTTGCCATGTTTTTAGGAATAAAATGTTATATGAATCAGTGCAAATGAAATATGAACAAACCCCTCAGTAAAAACCTTCAGAATATAGACAGGAATAAAACTGTAAGTTTTGGTGTATGTTAGTAGTGCTGAAGTGGAGAAACAAACTCAAATACCTTTAATATATGCGTTTTTGCCATGTTTTTAGGAATAAAATGTTATATGAATCAGTGTGAATGAAATATGAACAAACCCCTCAGTAAAAATCTTCAGACTATAGACAGGAATAAAACTGTAAGTTTTGGTGTATGTAAGTGCTGCTGAAGTGGAGAAACAAACTCAAATACCTTTAATATATGCGTTTTTGCCATGTTTTTAGGAATAAAATGTTATATGAATCAGTGTGAATGAAATATGAACAAACCCCTCAGTAAAAATCTTCAGACTATAGACAGGAATAAAACTGTAAGTTTTGGTGTATGTAAGTGCTGTTGAAGTGGAGAAACAAACTCAAATACCTTTAATATATGCGTTTTTGCCATGTTTTTAGGAATAAAATGTTATATGAATCAGTGTGAATGAAATATGAACAAACCCCTCAGTAAAAATCTTCAGACTATAGACAGGAATAAAACTGTAAGTTTTGGTGTATGTAAGTGCTGCTGAAGTGGAGAAACAAACTCACATATTTAAAACATATGCATTTTCGCCATGTTTTTAGGAATAAAATGTTATATAAATCAGTGTGAATGATGTATGAACAAACCCCTCAGTAAAAACCTTCAGAATATAGAGAGGAATAACACTGCAAAGTTTGGTGTATGTAAGTGCTGCTGAAGTGGAGAAAAAACTCTTTAAAGGTATGGACTGGAATTGAAATCTACAGCCGCAAATAGATAACCTTAAAAAAAAAAACACTTAGATGTGTATTTTGAATTTTTTCTTTATGCCAGTCTGAAACAACATTTTATGAAATGCCAAAC
This sequence comes from Tor tambroides, assembly GCA_021397915.2. Lineage (NCBI taxonomy): Eukaryota > Metazoa > Chordata > Actinopteri > Cypriniformes > Cyprinidae > Tor > Tor tambroides. The sequence goes on along the minus strand of JAFVLL020041369.1, from coordinate 30,278 downwards.
ATCCCAAAATCTCAAAACTGACCAGTGTTTTACTCTTCTGTATTTTGTTTGGCTTTTATTTGATTGTTTTCATACTAAGTATTTTGACTTAGTTTTTTACAGATGTACATTCTGTGAAATGTTTCAGTTAATGAAACTACTTTTCACTAATATAACCTTTGATTTTGCTTAAATATAGTTCCTGTTTCCGTTAACATTTCACTAACTACTTTTTAAAGAGCTTTCGTTCTGTCTGTCGCTCAGCTCCGTTGGATCAGCCGTGCTGTCGCGCGCTATATGACTTCGAGCCGGAGAACGAGGGTGAGCTCGGCTTCAAGGAGGGCGACATCATCACTCTGACCAATCAGATCGACGACAACTGGTACGAGGGCATGATCCACGGCCAATCAGGGTTCTTCCCCATCAACTACGTGGACATCCTGGTGCCTCTGCCTCACTAGGCTCCGCCCACCACCCCCGCTGTTGCCTAGCAACCCAACAGCCGCCTTTATCGTGCATCTGTGCTACAGCTTCACTTCCTGTTCCTGTCGATCAGTGACTCGGAGGATTACGATGATGATGAGGAGGAGGATTATAGACGTTATAGAGTCCTGTCTGAGTGGAGAAACAGTTCAAGTGCTCAGTGTGAGTGTTTGCGCTCCTGGACTCGTGGTTTACGGTGAATCATGAGTCTGTTTATATTGTTTTTCTCGTGTTTCAGATTATTTATTTGTACTTTGCCTTGATTGACGTTAAGGGAACTATCGCTTCACTCTTCTGATAAACCTCACTTAGTCCAGCTCTATCCCAGCATGCTTATAGGAAAGTTCCGGATCTCCAGATGTGTGTTTGATTGCGTCGCTGCTCTCTGTTTGTCACATACGTTAAATCCTTTTCTCCTAGCTAAGCAGCGATCAACAAGATGTTGTTCTGATTGGTTCATTTTATTGCTTGCTGATGCATTTTGGCTTTGGCTCGGAACAGAAATGTTGCTCCTGTGCTGCGAAAGTGATGTTTTTGCCTTGTTTCCAGTACAAAAATCTAAATATTCTTAGCTACATAAATTACTTAAAATATAAAGTCTTGTTTTCTGAAAAATGAATCGAAATGAAGTGAGTTTATGCTTAAACAATAAAAAATATCTGACAATGGCATCTGAAAATTTTTCACTTTGAATTAATTTAACAGATATTTGTTTCTTTTTTTTAAGCAAAAACTATTTTTTAAATCATTTTTTCATTAAATAAGACTTCATATTTTAAGACATTTTGTTTCTCAAGTAAATATATCTTAATTTAAGATTTTTTTGAGATATTTATAATGGAAAACAAGACAAATATAGGGTAACACTTTACAATGAAGTCCCATTAGTTAACTGTGGTTAACTAACATTAACTAACAGTGAGCAATACATTTGTTACAGTCTTTATTAATCTTTGTTAATAAAAATGCAACTGTTCATTGTTAGTTCATGTTAGCTCAGGTTCATTAAATAATATTAACAGATGCAACTTTGTATTAGTAAATGTTGAAATTAACGTGACCTAAGATTAATAAGCGCTTAAGAATTATTTTTTATTGTTAGTTCATATGTTCAAAATGGAATATTGTAGTGTTACCCAAAATACTAAGTAAGAAAATAATTCTTGCTGTGTGGTTGGGAAACTTTCTCTTTGTTTGCTTGTTTAAAAACTACTTATTGTTCATAATTTCCAGTGAAATATGAAAATGCAATAAGGATATTGAACATAGAGCACACACACGTCGTCATGACGTATTTTGGAACGTGGTAGCTGGTTTGTTATTGGTCCAAAGTGGTCAACCAGCCCTAAAACCAGATCAACTTGAGCTAACCGTCCAACAGATAAACCATCTAGACTAGCAATGTGCAGCCATCATAAGCTAGTTATACTGGGTTCTCCTTTCTCAGCCTGATGGTAGATGTTTCCTGAAGAAGCATATAAAGTCTTATTTTTGAAATAAGTGGTATTTCCACAAATGCCAAGATTGTGTTACCGGAGTGCACTGGTTATTGTGTGTATGTGTGTGTGTGTGTGTGATCGTTTCCACATAGAATATAATGCTGGTTCCTACCGTAGTGTTAGTGGTTAGTCGTTAGTGCCGTGGCGTTCGTAAGCACATGTGGTTTGAGAGACTATTTTCAATGTTAAACTGATGGATTGATTGCAGCTGATGAACCTATATAGCGTCTAACAGACTGAAGTGTAGCAGCGTTTGTTGTTTTAGTGGTTGATGGACCATGTTCTTCAGCACAGCTCGCGCTGTGTGTCGCTTGATGCCTTCGTTTGAAACCTGTGCCGTTTGTCGACCGCTGCTCGCGGCCAGACCAGTGACTGTGGAAGCCATTTCTGCCGTGGAATAAAAAACTTAGAAAGGTAAATTAACTTTTTATCTCACAATAATGAAACTTGTAATTGCAAGTTTACATCTCGTGATTTCTCTCAGAATTCTAAGTTTATGTTTTGCAATTCTGACTTTTTTTCTTGGAATTTTGAGTTTACAGCTCACAATTCAGTTTTTTTTTCTTGTTTTTGCAATGAAATTAAAAAAAGTAAGTTGAAACTATTTATGTTGCAATTTGGACTTTTCTCCCGCAGTTCTGACTTTTTTTTTTTTTTGCAATGCCTTCTTTCTTGGAATTTTAAGTTTATATCTCGCAATTCTGGCTTTTCTCTCGGAATTCTGACTTTTTTCTTGGAATTTTAAGTTTGTATCTCACAGTTTTGACTTTTTTCTCTGAATTCTGAGTTTGCGTCTCATGATTCTGACATTTTTCTTGAAATTCTGAGTTTGTATCTTGCAATTCTGATTTTTTTCTTTGAATTTTGAGTTTATATCTCACAGTTCTGACATTTTCTCTGAATTCTGCATTTACATCCCGTAATTCAGATTTTTTTTCTCGGAATTCTGACTTTTCTCTTTGAATTTTGAGTTTATATCTCGCAATTCTGGCTTTTGTCTCGGAATTCTCACTTTTTTCTTGGAATTTTAAGTTTGTATCTCACAGTTTTGATTTTTTTCTCTGAATTCTGAGTTTACATCCCCGCAATTCAGATTTTTTTTCTCTGAATTTGGAGTTTGCGTCTCGTGATTTTGACATTTTTCTTGAAATTCTGAGTTTGTATCTTGCAATTCAGATATTTTTTTGCTCAGAATTCTGACTTCTAGGAATTTTAAGTTCATATCTCACAGTTCTGGCTTTTTTCTCGAAATTCTGACTTTTTTTAAATTTTGAGTTTATATCTCACAGTTCTGACATTTTCTCTGAATTCTGAGTTTACATCTCGCAATTCAGATTTTTTTTTCCTCTGAATTCTGACATTTTTCTTGAAATTCTGAGTTTGTATCTTGCAATTCAGATATTTTTTTGCTCAGAATTCTGACTTCTAGGAATTTTAAGTTCATATCTCACAGTTCTGGCTTTTTTCTCGAAATTCTGACTTTTTTTAAATTTTGAGTTTATATCTCACAGTTCTGACATTTTCTCTGAATTCTGAGTTTACATCTCGCAATTCAGATTTTTTTTTCCTCTGAATTCTGACATTTTTCTTGGAATTTTGAGTTAGTATCTCGCAGTTCTGTTTTTTCCCCCCCCCCATGCAATTAAAAAAATTTTTTTTTTTTCCTCTCAATTGCGAGTTTATATCTCACAGTTCTGACTTGTTTTTTCTCAGAAGAAGTTAGAATTGTGATGTAAAACTTGCAATTACCATTTTTATGTTTTTATTCCATGGTGGACATAAGCTTCCATAAGTGTTTAGAAACGTAGCGGAGAGTTTCTTCTTTTTGTCATGATTTTATCCAGGGCTGGTAGCTGAAGAAACGCATCTGTTCTGGAGGACAGCAGATTTCTTCATGTGAGCGTGTGTTTTGTGCCATCTGTTCTCCGTCACGTGTCTGAATCAGGTGCGACGCTACAGTCCATGCATCACATCTCCTTCATGATCACTGAGTTTTTATTCTGAATAGCCACAAGATGTTTTGTTTTGATTTCTGGTGTGTGGCTTCACCTGTGTTCTCAAAATATGCGTACGTCAAATATGCGTCGCATCGCACCTGGTTTGGTGAATCTCATGAAACCTGCAAAGAACAACATATCCGGCTCATATTTCACCCCAAACCCCAATTATGTTTGACTTTAAGATAATTAACGTGCAATCATTTTTTGCACTGTTATTATTTTTATGACAATTAAACGTTTACAGTGATGAGCAAATATAAATGCAAACAAGTTATTGTAAGTTGTAAAGTATATTTGTAGAGTACAAATTAAATGTATATAGCTGATTATTTATTCATTTATAATTCTTAAAGAGAAAATATTCGCATTTTCATGGTCCTCTGATGACAGTTAATGGTGAGCTAAATATAATTTCATATATTTTAGTGTTTTGAGATTTTTATGATGGATAATTATTAATATTAAAATTATAATTTCACTTATTTGATAAATTAATTTATTTTAAATTATTTTTTAGTATTTAGTTTTTCTGTTTAAAATTTATTTGAATTTTACATTTTTATGATTTAATTATGGCTTTTCATCAGCTCTTTTTTTCATGAGAATTTAGCATAAATCTGTTTAATTGGCGTGAAAATATTCAATACTTCATTTTACGAATTTGATTTCACTTTTCTGTAACAATCTAAGCTGGGCGTTTCTTTGCAGGATTCACGAGGTTGAGACACGCTGTCACTCTGAATCTTAAATCTTTATGCTTTCTAATGGATCTAATGATTAAATCAGTGTTATTATTGATAGTATTATCACAGATTTCCAGTCAGTCACATCTGATATGGGCAATAACTCTGAAATCACACTCTTTGAGCTCTATATGAATATTTATATATATATATATATATATATATATATATATATATATATATATATATATGTAAATGTGTGTTTGAATGGCAGTATAAACACTTGAATCATTGCTCCACGACACAAACCTGTACTGTGTGTGTGTGTGTGTGTGTGAGAGCCTGAGTGAATCCATGTGTGTTTTGCACGTGATGTTACAGAGATTCACTGTTATGAATCGGTTATGCTGGTGTGTGTTTGTATTTATTTTGCTCTTTTCCTGTGCTGGACGACAAACCTGTACCGCTTGATGTGAGACTATAATGAGAATAAACACAATGTCACTGCGGCGGCTCACGACTGTTTCTCAAACTTCAGGTTCTGCTGGAAATGAATGGCTCTGTTCAGGTTTGAGTTTGTGAAACGGTGAACAGGTTCTGCTGAAGAAACATCATGAAGAGACGAGACGAGACCAACTTCAGCTGTAAGTCACGCTGCACTTTTGTCTTGTCAGTTTATAACTTAAACAAAAAAATTACCAAGTTGTTTTTGGTCTTTTTTTTTCTGAATAATAAACATAACTTCAACTTTCTTTTTGGTACCAAAAGTGTTTTCAGAGAACCTTTTTCCCCGAAGACCCTTTAGTGATCAGTTCTTAAAACATCAATAATTGTCTTAGTGGAAAGAATATTTTAATGATCTAAAGAATCTTTTTTTTTTTTACTATAAAGAACTTTTTGTGGAATGGAAAGATTCCATGGATGTTAATGTTCTTCATGAGACCATCGCTGCCAATAAATTACATAACTATAATATAATTTTAAATTATAATATATAATATAAACCACATGAATCCTGTAATGAACTTTTAAAAGGGTTTAAGTCTTAGATTCTTAGATTAATTCTTTAATAAAATGTATTCAGAAACATTTAGAAATAATGCATATAGCTTATACTGGTATACTGTGGTAGATATAATATCCAGGCTATTCTCAGTTATTATGAAGTCATAACATCTTCCATAAATTCAAAAATATAAAGCATTTTACAAAACAGGAATACTGCAATCTTTATATATATATATAATTTTTTCTAGTCATTTTCTGAGATACTGGGTGTCAAACCAGTTTTTCTACTTTTCTCAGTGATTTAAATTCATAATATTTTCATATATATCCAGAAAAAATCTAAGCATTTTCCACAACAAAAATACTGTAAAATATATTTTACACAGCAGTCTGTACAAAATATATTTAAATATATTTTAGAAATATTATTTCATATATAGTCAGACAGCCTGAAGAATAATGAATATCTGATAAATTCTTGGATTGAGGCCACTTTTTTTTTAAATGCAATTTATTTCCTCTTGCAATAAACAGTAAAACCATCAAACCTTCAGTTAAACCAAAAAGACCACAGCAAACGCAGAATATCAAAACTTTTAAACATTTATTATAAAAAAAGCACCTCTACACTTTATGAATCAACAGCTGAACGTGTACAAAAATAAAAATAAATCTAAAAAACCCCCGAACAGAACACGTGTTATTGCTGGAGTCGTTAAACATGTACATGAACAAAACCCCAAGATAAGCCCCGCCCACATCAGTGATGCTGCATTACAAACACACTACTCATCATCATCCTCCTCCTCATCATCTTCCTCCTCGTCCTCTTCTTCATCATCATCGTCACCATCGTCATCATCGTCAGCATGGGCCTTTTTGGTCGAACCCGTCGGTCGGCCCGGCCCCCTTTTAGAAGCTCCGCCCCCTGCGCGATACGCTGCCACCTCCTGCCAATCACAGAGAGGTCAGACTCAGGCCACGCCCACATGATTAACCCCTTTTTTGAACACAGATGTGAAAGTGCACTATCCAAACTTAATTATAATTCATGAACGCTTCGGAATACAGACTCTTTTTTTTAAGACAATCTGCAGATCAATGAAGAAGTGGAATCATTTCAAAATATTAAAATATCAAAAAGTTTTAGAAGTTTAAATTTACTGCAAAGAAAATGCACTGTACCAATTTTAAATATTTTTCAAAATATTTTTGAATCCAAAATTGCTATACAATTAAATCCTTATTTCTAAAGTCATGTTCCAAATTTGAAGTTGATCTAAAAAACGAGGTTCCTGTGAGATTTTATTTTGGGCGTTTAACCACAAACAGCCACCGGATGCCATCAAAACTCCATTGAATTTTCCACAAATGTCTAAATATCTCTGTGAATATTACTTCCATCACCAAATAACCCAAATAACTTGAGACTCAGACCTTTCTGACGATATGTATTGTCAAGATTATAAACAGTTTTGATTAGGGATGTTCATTTTAACCGTCCGATAAGAATTTTGACCGATTAATACAATCAGTTAAACGGTTTAAAGTCACTTATTTATTTATTTTTTCAGTAATTTATCAAAATATTTTAAAAGGTTTCCTGCATGGTTAAAATAAGCTACGCGTATAAAAATATATGTTTTTTTAGAGAGAGAGAGAGAAACAAAGTCGCCTATAAGTCGCATTTTATTATTTCATTCAGAAATAGGCTGACGTGAATTACAAACATTATAATAAACACTGTAAACATAGCTAGGCTATTTTAGTTCCCCTCACTCCACAACAAATCCTTTCAATTAACAGTAGGCTATTTAGAAAAGACAAGAATTAAAAATGTAAGAACGCAGCTATAGCTATATAAACGCCAAACCAAAACGAATTCATTCAGGCTAAAACGAAACTGAAACCAATGTTGGGTCTCTCGCTCGACACAAAATTAAATGTTTCCATATTTGCGATGTATTTGAATGCCAAAATATTGTTTACCTTTTATGTAGGCCTTCTTCACTCGTGTTCTAATATCCACGTAAAACTAAATGTTTTGCATAACTTCACGGGGTGTGGTGATAACGCTTAACGGCACAGATTTTACTACATATTTAAACTGAGCAGTGTGGTTTTCTCCATATGTTTGACTGATTGTTTTTATTATGATAATGAACAGGCTGCATTGTCAAGGTAGAATGCTTAACTGTGTGCGCGCATGCAGCGCTGGAGCAATCACATGATTTTTTTTTTTCCTTCTAACAGTGGAAGCAACTACTCCTATTAAGTCATGAAGATAATCGGAATTGTAAAAGTATATTTCTGTACATTCACAATAAAAACAAATCTTTGCGCTTTTGTAAAATAGGCCTAAGCAAAAAAAAAAAATAAATAAAAATAGGATGTCACTTTCTGCCGTCTGGTTTCCTTTCGTGCAGCACAAAAACAAACCGAAACTCTGCATAGGCTACTTGTTGCACAGTTTTCTTTCGTTTTCTTAAATTATTATTTAAGTGAAAATATATTTCTCGTAGCCAATAGGTCTATTTATTCCTTATAATATATATCTATAGCGCCTAGCTTTATGATGTTTTTCTCGGCTCGCAGAAGCGCTGCAGGTGCGTGATATGATCGCTATGATGATCATATGAATCCTCATGTTCTGTTGTTTGCTGCTTTTTGCGCATGCAGAATTAATCCCCAGAAAACAAATGTTAGTATTTTTAACTGGTCACAGACACTTATTCTTTCTAATGTAATTCAGTTCTAATTTAAAATAATCTTGTCGGTTAACGGTTAATAATCGGTTAACGAGCGTCGTTTGAAAAATAACCGAAATGAACATCCCTAGCTTTGATTCTAAAAGACATTGTGTAATATGACACCTGACTCCGCCCACTAAGGGGGAGGAGACGCCAAAATATTTTAAAGTACCATTTCCATGGTAACGCAATGTCCAATTTCAGAATGGTTTTCACAGGATGAATTTTGAGGTTAAGCTTTCAAATGATATGTAATTTATGATGATTACTAAAATATGTGACAAAGAAAAAAAAGAACGAAAAAGAGCGCCAAAGGGCCCACCAGTGGCACTTAAGAGGTTAAATAAACATGACTCTGAATCCGCCGGCTCACCTTCTCGTATTTCTCGCGCAGTTTGACGGCTTTCTGCTCAAACGGCACGCGGTCTTTGCTGCTCTGCTTCGACCACATCTCGCCCAGCTTCTTCGCAGTCTCTCCGATGGACAGACTCGGGTTCTCGCTCTTCACCGTCGACCGGTACTCCGAGCAGAAGACGAAGAATGCAGATCTGCACAGAGGAAAACCCATAAAATCACTCACATCTGCAGTTAAGTATAATATTAGAATTCATTTGAAGAATTATTTGTACAATTTTAATTCAGAAAATATTATATATATTTATAACTTATGTTTATATATATGTGTGTATACACACATATATATATATATATATATATATATATATATATATATATATAAACTTAAGTTATAAAAACTGTAATATACACCACATGAATCCTATAATGGACTTAAAGTGTTTATTTTTAAGAGTGAAAGTCTTAAATTCTTCCATAATGATCAGGCTCCACATGAAATCAATTGTATTCAAAAATGTGGTGAGAAATAATGCATATACTTTATATTGGTTATTATGAATTATTATTATTTTTAATTAATTAATTATAATAAATTATTTTAATTCCTAACATTTATTAATACAAAAAAAAAAAATCAAAGTATTTTACACAACAGAAATACTGCAATTTGTAAAATATGTATTATTTCTAAAGTATGTTTTATATATTATGTATGTAATATATATTTATATAATATAAAACAATTAAAATCAGGGCTCTACAGTGCGACCATTTCAGTGGCATTTGTGACTGAAAACTACTGCGTGCGACTATGAAAAAATATTTAGGAGCAGCAGTGCGACTGACCCGATCAGCATATCTGTGTTTGTGCTGAGGGAGCTTTAAAGGTTTCTAACGTACTTGCGTGTTTTTGCAGCATTGAGTAATGTATCACAGACATTCTCTCATTATAACAAAAAAAAAAAAAAAGTGTAGACAGAGTGTAAATAAGAGATTCATTGTGCAGTGTAAGGAGCTGCGTTGATTATAATGGAGTTTTGTGAGATCGCGATGAACTAAGATGAGTGACAGCTTATTATTAAGGGAGTTTGCAAATGTGATATTGATTTAATACAACAGTTCAGTTTAATAACAGTTCATTAAACAAGAAGTTAATATTAATTGACTTATATTGTCTGACTACAACACTACTCCTTATTTTGCTCTATTTCATCAACGAAAATAGTTTCAAACAAAGAAACAGCTGAGCCGCTGCGCATCTCCATTCAAACACAGCGGTGTTTCGTCAAGCTATGTAATAAACTGCGTTTTATTAAATGAATCTAGTGAGCTTCAATGATTCAATCACCCATTCATAAAGACATCACGTACTTCATTCCTGAATGAATCGGCCGTTCGAACGACTCAATCAAATAAATGATTCAGTGATCAATCATTGACATACCGCCCCCTACTGGCACTTTGTTTAATTTTTAATGTATCTTTTCTGTTATTTAAATCTTTTAATATTTCTACATTCAAAATTGTATATTTAAAACATTAACCTCAGCATGAATTTATGAATTTAATTGCACTTATGCAAGCTCTGAGCTTACACCTACTGAAAATACACCTACATGCCACTTGTGTGTTCTGTGCCACCTCTGTAGTACAAATTTATTCCTTAAATACTGATTTCATTTGATTGGTATCTTATTCTACTTGTTTTTATTCTGTTGTTTTAATTAGAAATGATAAAAAGCTTATAAATATATTTTTTTGAATTTGAAATAAAAGATGACATTTTAATAAAGTTAGAAAAATGCCAATACAAAGGTAAAAACAAAATTCCCTGTAAATCACTTTAAGGAGTCAAATATCACCTCGTAATGGGAAGGTTCATTTTTTTATCAGAATTTTTGATTATTGATTTGAAGGTGCTCCTAAATTTTTTAAATTAGGAGCACAAGCGCTCCTAAAAAGAAAAGTAAGCGTAGAGCCCTGTTAGGGTGTGTAAATGATGACAAAATTATTTATTTATGTGCTTTTAAATATATTTGAGCACTACACTTCATACTACATTGTACAGACGTTGAAGTGTAGTGCTCAAATATATTTAAAGTGTATTTGTGCATATGAAATTTATGCATGATTTTTTTTGTTTTGAGGACAGCCTGTCTAACTGTTTTTCTGAAACTGAAAATATTAAATGTTTATCTGAAGCTTTATCTGTTAGCTATGAAGCTAATTTTTTTTTCTCATGCTCTCCATACTTGTGTATGTTATGTGGCACATTAATAGTGCGTCGTTTAAGGGGGAAAAAAACTAAAATTGTCTGTGCTCCTAAATTTTTGACTGTGCTCCTAAATTTTTTTGATTAGGAGCACAAGTGCTCCTAATAAAAAAAGTTACCATAGAGCCCTGAAAATGTATAAGTACATTTATCTATCATGAATTTTATTCTTTTATGAGACACTGGATGTTCAAACCATTTATCTCAGTAAAATACAGTACATATATAATATACATTTCATACAAGTCCATTTATGCCCCATTATTATTAATATTTGTCATTTTACATGAGATACGGTAGTTTTTTTAATCATATTTTAAATATAAAAAAATCAAAGCATCTCATACAACAGGAATACTGTAATCTCTGTAAAACATGATATATTTTTTTTTATATATATAGTAAGATGAGTGTGTTAAACTCGTTGAGCTGTAGACTGATGTGTTGACTTACGGAGGGCGTTTCGGGGCGTTCGGGTCTTTCTTCTTCCTGCCCGTCTTGCCGACGCCTTTGGGCGGCACGTAATTCTTCATCTCCTTGTCGTAGCGAACTTTATCCGCTTTGGCCATGTCTTCAAACCTACTCTTGTCTGAAGCGCTCAGGGACTGGAGGGACAGAAGAGCAGCGGTTAGTAACAGCAGCTTCATCATCATCATCTTCATCACCATCGTGAAGATCGCTCACCTTCCATCGCTCGGAGCATTTCTTGGAGAACTCGGAGAAGTTGACGGGAACGTCGGGACTCTTGCGTTTGTGCTCACCGCGATACGTCTGTACGAAGTACGCATACGCAGACGTCTTTCCCTTGGGTTTGTTCACGTCTCCTTTCACCATGCTGATCAACTACAGAAAACAAGACAAACGCAAGCCTTACAGCACAACCACGACATACACATACATTACACAAACTATTATACACAAAAATATATCAATGTAGAATTATAGAGAAATGTGTATATATATATATATATATATATATATATATATAGACACACACGAATACTTACATTCACACAAATTTATAACTTGCATGTAAACATACATTTGTGTATGTAAATGCATAATGTGCATATATAAACAAATTCAAGAATAAATACATAAAAAAAAAAAAATGTATCTTTTAAATATAGATATATACAGAAAAAAGTTAATATATTTGATAAATATATTATTTGTGTGTATGTGTATGTATGTACATAAAACGCATACATACACAATGTTACTTAACATTTTAAATATATAATTGTATATTTTAATATTTTGTATGTGTGTGTGTATATATATATATATATATATATATACACACACACATATATTCATACATACAAATATAAGTAAATACATTAAAACATACAATAAAATATATAATTTGTATACATTTTACAAAATGTATACAGAAAAATGTTTGTAATTGTATTTAAATATATATTTGTGTTTGTGTGTAATGTTATGTTACTCAGCTGATCTCCACATATAACGTTTTCGTGTTTTCTTTTCAAATACCATGTATATAAAATAATTCTTGCGAAGTAACTGCATTATATTGGATATCAGCCATTAAAAGCTCAAACACGATACAATACGACGCTTATAATTACTAAAAACACGCAATTTAAGGCCCTGAACACTGAATATAGAACTGCGATCGCAAAAACAAAGAGTTTTCATTGGAATACGCGAACACAAATGAGTTCTGACTCAAAATGCACAAATTAAGAAGTTTATTCTCGGTTTTTAAAGCACTTTTGTTGTAGTTGGTCTGAGGCTTTTGTTGAACAAAGATTCCTCCATTTTTCCTTCCCGCCTAATTCCCTCATCACGCCTTTCTCCCAATTTCTCCGTCCAGACACGATATATCATCCAAAACCGACAAATTAACGCAATGTACGCGCTGAAACGGATCGCTGAGCGCCGTTACCGTTACCGTTCCCCGTTAAAACACTTTAACGGACTCACGAGAACCATCAAAAACCGTTTTAAACTGCGCTCGCGCTCTGAAGCAAATATCCTGCGTCAGCTACTAAAACACCGCGCACCTTTAGATCAGCAAACATGCACGTTTAAAATGATTTAAAATATAGTTTTTGAGAAATAGCAAACCTGTTCTTTATTCTCTGCAGACCAGCTCGCGCCTCTCCTCTGTACTGCGTCTCCCACGTGATCGCTCGTGCTGTGCGTGCGTCACGCGCTGGACGGACTACAGACTGGACTCGGCTGCTGATTGGCTCAGCTCGCGATCGGGGACGTCCAATCAGAGACCGCCTACAGAGAAATCCGCTGAGCTGATTGGCGGACTGAAGCCCTTGGTGTGGTTCGAATGTTTGTAAACTGAAATCTTATTATGATATTTAATAATTATAATGCAAATAACAATATTATTACATCAACTAATATAAAACACACGAATCGTATGTTTTTTTTAATCGATTAATTTTTGCTTTTTCACAACACAATGGACGCTTGTTTTCACCTCAGAATACCCACATGAAAAAATACTATAGTAATTTATAGTAAATACTATAGTGATTTTGAACCATACTATAGTAAAGTACCTGAATTAATGTGTTGTGGTAATTCTATAGTTGCTGTGGTAATATAACAACTATAGTAATACAAACAAATGGCTTTACCAAATACTGTACTTATACTGTAATACTGTAATACAAATACTGTAAGTTTTCTACAACTATAGGGTATGTTATACTACAATACACTACAGTTTACTGTGGTAAAACTAAAGTATACTACAGTATTTATTACAGTTTATCAGCTCACTATAGTTAATATTACAGTATGCTGTAGCATTCATTAACAAAGTGTTGTAAATACTATAATATATATACAGTATAATACACTTTACTATAGTATGGTTCAAAAACACTATAGTATTTACTATAAATTACTGTAGTATTTTTTTTTTTTATAAATACAACTTTTGTCTCTCACAGTTTGGATTTTTTCTCGCAAATATTAATTTCAGTCATGAAATATAAATTCGTAATTGCGAAAAATCTGAATTTACTTCATTTTACACAGTCTCTCAGCTTTCTGGCTCACTTTCTCTGTCACTTGTTAATTATACAACTATCTATTAATCATATATATATATATATATATATATATATATATATGATTTTTTTTTTTTTACTTACATTAATAGTAAATATAGTAATATATATGTAATATGAATCATTTTTATTCTTAATATTAAATATTAATCTTTTTAATTTATCTGATAAATCTGTTAATTCAGTATTTTACATGCAGAAACACGGGTAATGTGCTGTGCTTGATTTTATCTTTCAACAGTGAAAACAATTATGTTAATATATCAAAATGATGGCAGTTTCTGTATTTGACACATTGAAATATTGTCACATTTTTTACTTGCATAATAATAAAAAGAATTATGCCAGTAATATAGTGGACATCAAGTATTATTAAAGACCTCTGTGCTACCACTGCCTCCACTAAAAATAGAAATCATGTATTTAGCTTATTTAATATGCAGCAATAATTTTTTTTCACAATTTATTAAAAAAAAAAAAGGAAATTCTTCATCAGCAAAAATGACACTGAAAGATTTGATGTGACGACTGAATTAAAAACTGATATTAAATACAGTCTATTTTATTATTTTAGTATGTAATGTTTATTTATTTATATTTTTATATAACTCTCAAATCTGGAATAAATGTGTTTGGATTTGTAAAAATATATACTGTTTTTAGTCTATTCCTATGTTCAGCATCATGGGCTGAAAAAAACAGAATTAACAGAATTATTGAAATTGTTTGATATGTCATCTGGCATCTGCAGTTACTCTCCTAAGCATCAGATGGCACTGCTGAGTCATTATTTTAAGACATTATTTTAAATATAAATTTATTTCGTGTCAAAGACGGTGTCTTGACATTTTCAACTTCATTGTAAACTTGGTGCAAATTTTGTGATTTTTTTCTTTTTTTTCTTTTCTTTTTTTAGGTACTTTATTCTACAAATTTTATGCATTCTTTGATCAGTATTTATGAAGAACATAAAGACCAAATAAGGCCAAAAATGGCTCTGAAAAAGAAGGTAAGTGTTGCACCAGGAATATAAGAATTTTTAAAGTGGGATATAAGCATATTATAATAAAAATGAATAAATCAAGCAATTGCACACTCCACAATTCTTATTTTATTTGTACAGCTTGTAAGAGTGTGAACTCCAGTGGTCCAGCATTTACTTCTGAGATTTTTTCTTATTTCCACAGTCAAAAAATGATTGAGTAGCCTGTTTGTATTGATAACGGACACGATCATTTAAGACACCAGTTCTGTGGGAACAAATGCAAAAGCAACAAGCAATGAGAGTTGAACACTGTTCTTGTGCATTTAAAGTGTAGTGAGGGCTTTTTGTGGCTGATGACTGAACTGTGATATTTTAATGAAGAATAAGAAGAGGATACAACTTTTGTGATTTGTCAAAGGATGCATGACTGCCTTGGAAATTCCTGAAATTTAACGACAGATCAGTTATGTGATTGGTTGACTTTTACTTAGCGTAAGCCATGCTCATGACGCCCAAGGAGCCAAACCTACTTGGATTTTTAAATTGAATATATGTAACAATAAATGTCCTTTCATGCACATTTCTATACATTTCTCAGACCACATTGCTAAAACTGTCCGGTCCTGCAGATTTGCTTTATACAATATTAAGAAGATCAGGTGTTTTTTTTCTGTCATGCTTCAAAACTCCTTGTTCGAGCTCTTGTTCTGTCCAGACTTGACTATTGCAGCGCTCTCTTTGCAGATCTATCAAAACTTTACAATTAATCCAGAACACAGCTGCAAGATTAATCTTTAATGAGCTGAAAAGAAAGCACGTCACACCTCTGTTCATCAATCTGCTCTGGCTACCAATAGCTGCTCGCATAAAACTCAAGGCATTAATGTTTGCCTACAGAACCACCCCTTTACCTAAATTCAGTACTTCAGACTTATGTGCCTCTAGAAGCTTGTGCTCTGCAAGTGAACGACGCATTATTGTTCATAAGAGGCACAAAATCACTTTCACTTTAACTGTTCCCTCCTGGTGGAATGACCTGAATCCTTAGCCATCTTCAAGAAACGGCTAAAAACACATCTCAGTAACACTCTATTTTAGGGTGCCCTTGTTACACATTACATGCACTTACTAT
Source organism: Tor tambroides (assembly GCA_021397915.2). Taxonomy (NCBI): domain Eukaryota; kingdom Metazoa; phylum Chordata; class Actinopteri; order Cypriniformes; family Cyprinidae; genus Tor; species Tor tambroides. Next base: position 14,062 of record JAFVLL020041369.1, on the reverse strand, counting down.
TATAATATCAATAAATTATGCATAATTACATGCAAGTAACTAACCCTAAACCAAACCCTAATCCTAACCCTATCCATATAGTAAGCACGTGCAGTTAATTAATATTACGCAGTAATTAAATGCATAATTATACTGTAACAAGGACACCTTAAAATAAAGTGTAACCCACATCTGACCCCCTAACTCTAGCACTCTCCATTCTAATTCTATTCTATCTACTTGTTTTCTTTTTTATCAATAAAATAACATAAAAAGAGCCTCTAACACTAGCTTTCTCAGTTCTTTTTCTACTCTTTTGACTTGTTTTATTTACTAACACCAGAACTCTCTATTCTAATTATGTTTTTTATCTGTTTGTTTTCTTTTTTTTTGTTTAAAAGAAACACTTGAATTCTCTATTCGTGCTCTAACGGCTTGTTTTCTTAAAAAAAAGAGAGAAAAGACCCTCTAACACTAGTGTTCCCTATTCTTTTCTATTCAGTACTTGTTTTCTATACATACATACATACAGTACATATATATATTTAAATATAGATAGATAGATATATGAGACTTGTGATAGCACACATTATTGCTTTTTTGTTGGTTTTGATTGCTTCTATTGTCCTCATTTGTACATTGCTTTGGATAAAAGCATCTGCTAAATGGCTAACTGTAAATATATCTAAGGGAGAAAGGGTTTCTCCAAAGCATCCAGGCTCTCGCTAATCGTTTTTATTCCTATGCATAAGGAATCGTGCATTTTCTCCCAGGCCTCCAGCTCAGATTTCCACAGAGATGCCCTGGAGCGGATGAGCTTAGAGACCTCGCTCTCGCTCCCGTTTGCAAGATTTATACTTTGTTTGACAATAAAATAGCTATCCAGGCCGATAAAGATTAAATTTGCGATGCCAGATATACCTCTAACAAGATTTGTGGCCGTCAGTGGTTCCACTTTTGCCAGTTGCCCTGTTCTAGAGAGGTTTGTAGTCACCTGTGTTACGTCACGGGCCGTATTTAAGTCTTCCAGAGCGATCTCGGTTACTGTTGCTTTTTCACTTTTATGCACTGCTCCAATACAGGTTAAAATGGTCTTAGCATCAACTGCACTAGGCTGCACTAAAGGTCCTTCACTGTTGGCCACTTCATTCAAACAGTCTTCAATCTTTATCATATCATCCTTGTAACTCTTTAAATAATTTTGTGCATTGTGCTCATGGTGTTGGTTGACTTTCGTTTCAGTGATATCTGTTACAAAAGTATTGAGTGCAGTAACGGCCCCCAGACCGACCCCTGCCGCAGTGCAAACCAAAGACGTTCCTGCGGTGAACGGGGCAAGAGCGATTCCAATAATAGACAAGACACCCCCTACAATCCCCATTGAACTACTAGCCACAGCGGAAATACTGGCCCCCATCTTCATCGAGTCCAGCTTAACGGCCGTCTGCTCCAGATCTGCCAGGAACTGCCACATTCTAGAGCGGCGTTCACCGAACACGTCAATGAATTTCTGAGCGTTTTCATGAAAGAGGAACGCCAGCCGGGTGTGCTGGTTCATCCTGGACAAGGAGAGAGAAGACAGCACAGGTATATTTGTAGCAATAGCCAAAAATACATTGTATGGGTCAAAATTATCCATTTTTCTTTTATGCCAAAATTCATTAGGATATTAAGATCATGTTCCATGAAGATATTCCTACCGTAAATATCTCAAAACTTCATTTTTGATTAGTAATATGCATTGCTAAGAACTTCATATGAACAACTTTAAAGGAGATTTTCTCAATATTTAGATTTTTTTGCACCCTCAGATTCCAGATTTTCAAATATTGTCCTATCCTAACAAACCATACATCAATGGAAAGATTATTTATCCAGCTTTCAGATGATGTATAAATCTCAGTTTTCGAAAAATCGACCCTTATGACTGGTTTTGTGGTCCAGGGTCACAAATAGTTCGCAATCCACCTCTCAAACCATTTAATTTAACAATGGCTAAGCTTGAGGTCTCACCTGATTTCACACAACTGGCTCAAATGATGAAGCATTTGATTCATGGCGTTCTCGCTTGTGTTTAGTGTGAGCTGCACTAAAGGTTGACCACTTTGACATCTGTAAAGAATTTCAGTGTAGTTAACAAAGACTCGTTGTGGGGTTTTTTTTCATCTCAACCTTGAATGAGATGGGAAACATGTATACTTACTTATAGATGTCTCCACACAAAACTGAACTGTTGAGAAAAGATGAATAAAAAACGTTTATACATTTTTGATCTAATTATGGTATTTAGTAAAATTCAGAAGCTGCTTTGGGGAAGAAACAGACCAGAAATTAAGTTGTAAAATCTGGTGCAAATCTTGTTACAGGGTTTGTACAAGTAGGCTACTTGAATTTGACTTTTTGAAATACAAGGCCTGGAAAACCCTTGAAAATATCAATATTTCTGAAGAAGTACTTGAAAAAATATTATATTTTGAAAAAATTATATTTTTTCGCTTATTTCAGCTAATGTCATAAAACTAGCCAGTAGTAGTACTGACAATGTCATGCACACATGGCTGAAGACGCGAAAAGAGGAACAGATGAACCGAATCAACTGAGTCGTTTACACTGGAACCGCTCCGATTGATTCAAACTCGTGACTTTGATGATTCATTTCAAGTGATTCACTATCAAAAACCAGGTAAGACTAAAAGTGGCATTCATTTTTTAATTTCGACATCGCTTGTAATCAATTTAAAAAGGTGAAACAGAGCTTTTCGATGAGAGTGGTGGAACGATGATGTCACTTTGTAGGCAAATACCGCGAGTTAGCATTTTAGCACTTCCGGTTCCGTCGTCCCAGAGTCAATGGGTTTTTTGAATGGGATTTTGTTTAAATTCCTTAAATAAGGTCCGTGGTTCACAGGAGCTCAAGATACTTGATACAAGATACTTGTTGCTAACAAGTTGCTAAATGTGACTACAGGCACTGTCGGAGACATTCAACGTCATCACGCCGAACAGTTTATCAATTTACAATCATATTATAATTTAAAGTACAATTAATTGTAGAATAACCAATTAATAGCGCATTTTATATAGTTGTTCGGCAATGATTTTTGCATTTAATAGATTAAATCCACTGGAATTTTATTGAATAGTAGGAGGAGACACGTTTTTAATTAAAATATTCATATTAATCAAGGATTTATTGACTTTTAATGCACCTTATTTCAAAATGTACAGAAATGCGTGCTTTCATATGTCCTTTAGTTATGATTATTTCATTTATACACTATACTATTTATTATATTAATGTCTCTTTTCAGTTTTAGTTTGGCTCTAGTTTTGTATTTATTCCAGTTTATATGAAAAGGTTCATGTAGCATGGATTAAAATTCATATACAGTGTAAATATGTGTAACTGAACGTGTTAAAAATAAGTTTGAAAAGTTGTCGGTATCGTGGTGATGGTGATGTTGAAGGCGAGCGACTTTGGTGCTGTAGTTCATTTTTAGCGTTTTAGTTCTGGCTTTAGAATTCAGTTATACTATTTTGTGAAGATTATCTTGATGGCCAAAACGTGTAAGTTTCATGAACTATGATTGAACACAGAGCTTTTTTTTTTTTTGCGATAATCCAAAAGCCTATGGAAAAATGCTATTGTGTTTTTGTCGAGGGAACTAGCGTCATGCTAACCGCCGATCCGCCTACAAAGTGACGTCATAGTTCCCGCACGCTAAATGATTCACTGTTTTGAACCACTCTAATCAGATCGCATATCACGAATCATTCAGATCAGGACTTCAAATCACGTATCGCGAATCATTTGTCTTATGGCACATTTAAACAGATTAGGATCTTCTGTTAGGTCGAGTCGGGACTTCAAATCGCGTTGACTGAGATCGGAACGGGTTCGTGAATCATTTTGCAAACTGAATGATTCAAATCAAATGATTCACAAAGATCCGATCCTCGCTCCAAGTCCTGATCTGAAATGTTGGTTCGCGCGAATCATTATTCATATCGGGATTCGGTGTGTGTTTACAAATCATTTGGGCAGTACAGTAACAAAAAAGTGCACACAAATAGCCTATAAATCCCTTAAAAAAAATGAACCGTGGTTTTACTATAGTAAGTGCAGTATACTTTGTAATACTTTAGTAGGCTAGTGATACTTTTCACTTTATTTTTGCCATTTTTTATTAGTATATATATATTTTGTATCTATTTAGGTCTATATTTAGAATTTGAAAGAGAAGACATTGTTTGATCTGATTGTTTGAGAGCTCTGATTGAAGTCCTTGAAAATCATTAAAGAAGCGCTGGAATATAATTTTACACTATCTGTATGAATCCTGTGAGCACTATATTGCTGTACTGAACAACTCCATTTAAATATGCATGTTGTCAAAGAAATACTCATGGCACAGTGCTATTCCAGTGCATTTGGCAAATGCTTAACTCTTTCTCTGCCAGCGTTTTTTGAAAAAAGTTGCCATTCACCGCCAGCATTTGTGATGATTTTCACTAAAATTTCAAGGCCCTCCAGAACATTTTGTTGTGTGAATATCTGAACATGCAATTCATCAAACAAGAGATAAATAAGACAGCCTCTACTTCTAAACAAAAAAAAAACAGTTTTATTATAGCTTCAAGCTATATATATATTTTTTTAATTGACGGTAAGTTTCATTAAAAAGCTACATTTTGAGAAAAGCATGTTTTTATCTAATACTACAACTGGATCATATCCAGTACTATTATTAAAGCTTGCACTCCTAAAGCTTGCACAGACCTTTACCAATTCCTGGATCGCCATTTCACTCCTAACATTAGGCAGTTTTCATTTATAAGTTGTTTATTGTTGATGATCGCATTATTTTTCTACGAGATCGCTCGTTTCTGTGTCTTCCTCATTTGTGTTTTTGGTCGGGACATTCTAGACTCATTCGGGAGATGCGTATAACAGCGTGAACATGGAAAAATGTCTGTGTTTGGCGGGGAAAGAGTTAAGATGAATTACAGCTAGTTTGTGAAAACAACGCAGGCTCTTGGGCTGAGATAGCATGTGATAAATTGGCGCAACTCTCAATGTTCAAAAATGCTGGTCCCCAGTCTTTTCATTGCAAAAAACCAAAACAAGCAGTTTAAAATGACATGAAGGCGATTAAATGATGATTAACAGGAATTTCAGAACTCACTTTTGTCTTACTCTCCTACAAAGCTGCTCTGTTTTAAGTATGTAGTTGTCTAGCTGAAAGACCAGGACATGCACATTATGGATTAGAGGCTTGAAGAAGGTTTCTGCATTTCTTTTAAAGTGGATGAGGACAGGAGCATCTATTCTGGCATCTGTGATGACTAACTGCACAATTTCAGGGCTCTGTCCACACAGCTGGAAGATCTGTTCGCTGAAGACGTGGATTGAAGTCACTGTTAGCTTCTCCACTGCGTCCAGGAATGGCTCAAGTTTCTTCAGCCCCTTTAATATGTCTTCAAGGATAGTGCTGAGCTCTTCTTCCTGCTGAATTTCAACGATGTCTATCATCTTCTTGATCTCTGCCTTTCTCTTAGAGGTCCATTCCTGTTCTTGGTCACAGAAGTCTCTTACGGTCTCAATGTAACTGAGTGTGTCCTCGACATACACCGTCAGTCGGTCCTCTAACTGTGCCCTGTGACACACAACAAAACAACAATGTGCATTTTGTACATGAATCAGGGTTCCCACGGGTGCTTGAAAGTTGGTGAGAAAAGAATTTCAAGGCCCTGGAAAGTTTTTGAAAATAAACATACATAGATACAGGCCTTTGAAAGTGCTTGAATTTATTTTGTGCAAGAAGTTTTCCATCTTATTCCCTCCGGTCCACTAATTCGCCAACACTTCGTGGCCTATGCATATTAGCTTGCGTGATTTATGTTAGTTATGTGCATTTACGTGTTTCCCGCGTGAGGTATTTTGTGTGGTACCTCAATGTTTCACAGACACGCTGTGTTCAATAAACATAAATATAATAATAATGTTGCACAAATATTTTATTTTATTTAATGCAATGTTGATTTGCTTTGCTTGTTTAGATAGTGTAAACCCATGAGGCAAGAAAAACATATTCATATACCTTAAAACTTCTGTTTACATGAGCCTAAGTGCTTTTCAATAAAATCCATGCAAAAGTTAATACCAGACCGCCAGTATTGCCAGATTGGGTGGTTTGATGTGGATTAAAAAAAATTGGCTTGGGCGGGAGGACAAAATTTGGGCTGGTTTTGGGTCAGTTTGGTGGTTTTTAGACATATAAACTGTATAGGCTAATCGATTAAGAAACAAACCCAAGTGTGCATGTAGCTACTGCATCCAATCGATCATCAGGACCTTAAACACGCATGCACACTGCTGAGTTCAGCTGGTGCTGATGCTGACAGCCACAATTACAGCCAGTCACTATAGGGACCAGCAGACAGAGATGATTCATGAGTGAGGGGTTTTTAGCACGATAATGGATCAGACAATACCTAAATTGCACGGTAATGCGCGGGAGAGTGAATCAACTCTCAAAATGTGAATTACACCTGTGGAGGACGATGACATGAAAAATCAGAGCACAGCACAGTTGAATAAATTAATCAAAAACAAAACTAAATATCTGGGTCTATATGATCCTGTCTTTTATCTTTAAAACAGTGCAGATTGGCATATCCTTTAAAGCTGTTGGACTTGATTAACTTTGACTGTGCTAAGTTCTGTATTATGTTCTACAATACTTCACGAAAGAGTTCCTCTAGTTCTGTGTGAAGCAGAAGGTAAGCGCATTATTGGTGTTTTAATTGTCGGATTATCGTACAGTATGAATCAATGAATGACACAGCTTTGACTGTCACGGTGTGTGCATGAACAAGTGTGAAATACCTGCTAATTATGTTGTTTTTCCGATCACTGGCCACTTTTTGCATTTAATCTGGTTTACTCTGTTGACATTAAAAACGATGCATGTGTTTTTTTCAAGCGTATCGGTTAATTTCTTGATTGCTGTTTTGACCGTGTCAGCTTGCATATTTTAATCATATTCCCTTTAATGTATTGGCCCTGATTTGATACCTGGAAAATTGATCTAACCTTATATTTATATTATTGTGTCATTTGTTTTAAGGAGTTAAAAATGGCCCTTATCAACCTTGATTGACATGGCAATATTCTATATCACATTATTTTGGGCGTTTTGTTTTTTTTTTTGTTGTTTTTTTTTCGTTGAAGTGGCCGGTTTTTTGTAAGCTTTTGGGCTGGAAATCATCCATCCAATCTGATCTTGAAACAGGCTACACCAATAGCATTTAAAACATTTGCCCATTTCTTAGTTCAAAACTAGCAGTGTGATTCGGCATATGAGATATACTGCATGTAAAATACTCTGTAATAACTTTCAACATGACATTTCCACATTTAGCAGTATTTTTGCATTATTTTTCTTAAACAGTGAACTCCTAGATATTGCCCTTACGAAAATTAACCATGGTTTTATAGTAGTAACATTGCAGTAACCATGTTTTTTGGCATATTGACTACAATTTGTATAACCACAGTTTTACTACAAATACCATGGTTAAACTATGTTTAGTGTTGCAAAATCATGGTTAATTTGTGGTTTAACAATATTTTTTGGTTTTATTTTTAGTAAAAGCATGGATGATTTTCGTTAGAGCAAGCTGCACATTCAGTCATCTGATGATGATGGCGTTACATGGTGATCTCATCTGTAACGTTACTTAAATAAGTTCATAACAAAATCAAGCAGGATATTCATTAAGTCCTCAAGCAAGCCCGCAGATATACATTGACTGTCAACTCACCTGATGTCCATGCTTTAGTTTTATCAAATAAGGATTGAGAAATAAAAAAGCATAGAAAGTGAAAGCATGATCCATCGCCCTGGGGTTAATGTCCCTCCCTCCCTGCTGTGCCGGACATCCCATAAAAATCAATAGGAGATGCACGTGAACAGGCAGCTGCAGTAAGATGTTATAAAAAGACAGTCATCCATCCTAGACACGGAAACAAAACTACGAAGATAGGGACTGTCTACCAAATACAACACGAAGAGAAAAGAGTTCAATGTGCTTGCTTAGTTACTTTTGATGCCTCAAACCCTACTGAGTTGAAGTCCAACAATCCAATAATATCTAGATTTATTTTCATAATTTTCACAACTTGCACAGGCACATGATGTAATCAGAGCAGCAGGCAAGCTTGGAATATGAAAAAGCTTACATTCAGCAGATGGAAATATTGGCATTACAAGTAACAAGTAATGAGTAATAAATCACATTTTTTTGAGTACTAGCCCAACACTGACGGTCATAAAAATTGCATCTAAAAATAACCCATTAAAAACTAATTAACAATGCCATTTCACATGATTTTAAAAGGAAACAGGTTTTGTTAACAGTAAAGGTGATTACAAATCAGATGAAGAATGTGCAATCAGATGCACAAATGAAAGCAGTATGCATGATTTACTACCTGAGAGAGCGAGTAAAAGAGCTGAACATGAGAGAAAGCGCAGCTCATATACGAAGGAAAGAAGCGTCTAAGAAAGATGTTAACACGCTTCACGGTGGTTGGAATACTCCTGGCATATTCTGAATAAACTGTGACATGAATGTCCTGTACTGTTCTCTTGTGGAAACACTGGAGAAGCTCGCTCTTACCATTCATCTCAGTAATAATAATAATAATTGTGATTGATCTTTTTTCTCTCTTTTCTCGTTGTCTGTCTTGATTCTAGGGTTGGGCCAGTTTTATGATTGGGTGGGCCAAGGTGATTTTCACTGATGTCTCTCATCTTTCTCATCTCTCAGAGGTCCATTTCTGTTCTTGGTCACAGAAGTCTCTTATATATGGTCTCAGTGTAATTGAGTGTTTCCTCAACATACTGTTTCCTGTTGAATTTATTGTAGTCATACATTTGGTCATGGTATTTTTTTTTATGTAGGGGAAAGGCTAGTGTGGATGTGAAATATCAAATACAAACAAGAGACTGACATGCTGAATCTGCTGGTTCTGTCACTTAACATGACACTGAACTTTAAACCATAGTTTTAAATTAGATTTGGTCTCAGATCTTTTATATTTTACATGGTCTTCAAAATTATTCTGAGTATTCTGAAAAAAATGCTGGCCTTAGAAAATATTAGTGCGCTATAAATACAATTAAGATGAAGAGGAGACAGTGAAAGTAAAATGAAAAAGTACTAGTGCATTTTACTGCAGTGCAGATGTATCATTGACCCATTGTAAAACGGTTACGGTCTTACAGTGCAATGACTGTCAGACAAACTATCATCACCATCAAATCCTAACAGATTAACCAAAAGATCATGACTATAAGTGATAACCCCTAATATGATCTACTGCATGTAAAATACTCTGTATATGCTTCGTAACAGTTGCAACAAGGCATTGCATGTAAAATAGTCTGTAATAACTTATTGCATTATAACTTAATTGCATTATTCTACAATACAAAGACAATATGCATTATTCTATTATTTTGCATTATTCTACAATACAATGACATTGTCAACTCACCTGATGTCCATTCCTTATTTTAATTGATGAGTCAGTTCTGAGCCAATAAATAGTGAAAGACTTTGATATATGAAGTTGAGGAAGAGGACAATCCCTTTTAAAGCTGAGAGAAGAATAGTCACCCAAGGGCGGATGTATTGGATGCATGGATGTTGATATCAAGTTGTTCATTGGCTGAAGCAGGATAGGGGCCGTCTACAAAGTACAACATGAAGAGAAAAACGTACATACCGTCCCATCTTGAGGGTGGTTCTAGGGTCAGCGCACATCTGGGGCTTTAGACAAATGTCAAAAGATGTCACAAAACAGACATTTGTGGTCCAGTTATTACATTTTTAAAATAAATTGTTACAAATGATATTGCATTTTACAGATTTCAAAATCTTTCAGTACTTTTAGGTTTCACGAGTCAGGTCAGGTCGGTTTCACAATTAAAATAAAGAGTAAGCAGCACAATGTTACATATCACTTTACTGAAGTCAGATTTAAGGGGTCTACTCTTATTTTGTGTTTTCACTGAGCATCAATCTCCAATGCGACTGCGACACTCCACACATTTTTTTTAACACTGTTGTATGTCTTAAATCATCATCTAAAAAGTACAATCAAAAGAGATTTATTTTCCCATATCTTTCTTTTAAGAAATTCTTTGATTTTTGTTCAGACAGCAAACGAAAGGTGTCATGATGCAACTACAAAAACTACAAATGTTGCGACAAATTTAAGAAAAAAATCAGACATCTCTTATCTAAAATGCATTAAAATTTAGTATGCCGACTTATTCTTTTGTATATTTTAAAATCAGGTCAAAATAAGTATGTTGTTTCAATTTTTACATAAATATACTAGTGTTACACTGAATGACAATGGAACATTATTTCACCCACTTTTTGACATACTGTATTATTCTCCAAATATATATGAAATCATCTGAATCATGAATCATCTCTTTCCATTGATGTATGGTTTGTTATGATAGGACAATATTTGGCTGAGATACAACTATTTGAAAATCTGGAATCTGAGGGTGCAAAAAAATCTAAATATTGAGAAAATCTCCTTTAAAGTTGTTCAAATGAAGTTCTTAGCAATGCATATTACTAATCAAAAATGAAGTTTTGATATATTTACAGTAGGAAATTTACTAAATATCTTCATGGAACATGATCTTAATATCTTAATTATTTTTGGCATAAAAGAAAAATGGATAATTTTGACCCATGCAATGTATTTTTGGCTATTGCTACAAATATACCCCAGCGACTTCAGACTGGTTTTGTGGTCCAGGGTCACAAATATGCACATATGTATGTACGGTAATGATGTGTGTGTTTCAGGAGCAGCGCTGGCTGTCTGCGGTGTTTGAGGTTGTGAAGCGGCAGATTTTTAATCACGGAACATCAATGACTTGTACATACACTATGAGGATGTTTATATGTTTATAAAAATCCGCTAGATGGCGGTAACCTACAAGGAAGTTTGTCAAACGTCAACTTTAAGACGGTTAAATATAACTTTTCTCAAAATAGACTCGGCGTTCAAGACGCATGCGCAAACTCTTCAGAGCAGCGCGCGGGAAAAGACGGGTGAGACGTTAAATTCTCTACGAACAGAGTGGGGGGACTATGACGTCACTTTGCAGGCGGATCGGCGGTTAGCATGATACTGGTTTCCTCGACAAAACACAATAGGATTTTTCCATAGGCTTTTGGATTATCGCAAAAAAAAAACAAAAAAACCCCCCGTGTGTTCAATCATAGTTCATGAAACTTACACGTTTTGTCCATCAAGATAATCTTCACAAAATAATATAACTGAATTCTGAAGCCTAAATACAAGCGCCAGAACTAAAACGCTAAACTTAGGCTATAAGCGAACTACAGCACCACGGTCGTTCGCCTAGAGCCAAACTAAAACTGAAATGAGACATTAGTAATAAATAGTATAGCGAATAAATGAAATAATCTTAAAGGACATTTAAAGCACGTATTTCTGTATATTTCGAAATAAGGTGCATTAAAAGTCAATAAATCCTTGATTAATATGAATTAAAAACGTATCGCCGCGTATTTAATAACAGCAGAGTGAGCGAGTTTTTGGATATGGTAAGATTAAACTTATTTTAGTGAACAGAGTACCACATTTCAGCTCTCATTGTGTTAGGGTGGTTACACAAAATGTTATTTAATCCTTGCTTCTCGGAAATCCTCAATCTATATGCTTTCTAACAGCTTCATGTGGCCCTAAACATTTAATTTTAACGTGGCTTTAAGCACTATGCATCATTAAAGTTTCACTTTAACCACGTAAAGCCGGCAAATGTGGTGTTTACATGGAATAATCGTAATATGAGTTTATCTTATGGTGCGAAACCAGAGTCTCCGCATCAGTAAGCGATAAAACAAGCATCTTCCATCTGAAGACTTGTGTCGCATTTCGGGGCAAAGCAAAAAAAAACATTGTCCAACAACTATATAAAATGCGAGAAACTATTCATTGGTTATTCTAAAATTAATTGAATTGCAAATTATACTACAACTGGAAAATACTGTAAATTGATAAACTGTTCAGCGTGATGACGTTGAATGTCTCCGACAGCGCCTGTAGTCCCATTTAGCAACTTGTTAGCAACCGTCTTTTTAAAGAAACATAACAGTTTTAAAAAAATCAGGTGTGGTGTAACTGCTGTGTTTTATGTCGTAGAATAAAACGTGAAAAACGGACCTTATTTAAGGGATTTAACCAAAATCCCATTCAAGAAACCCCTTGACTCTGGGACGACGGAACCGGAAGTGCTAAAATGCTAACTTGCTTCCGGGTTTTCGCCTACAAAGTGACATCATAGTTCCACAACTCTATTATCTTTATTAATGATGTTTTTCAAAACAATAACATAGAAATTGAGGATTATATACATGTAATATTAAAAACGGAGTCCAGCTCTGGTAATGACGGTTCCTCGGATTTACATGAATGTACATATTATTGATATAATATAGGCCTACATATTGGGATTTTTATATGCATGTAATATTGAATTCGGATCAATGAATTAGGAAAAAAACGAAAAAAGAACATCTGTTATAATTAGCAGCCCTTAAGATATTAAAATGACACAAATTGAAACTGAAAAAATATACTGAAAAACCAAACTAAGGTAAATAAAACTGAATTAAATTAAAACAGAAGGAGTTAAAATGTCATTTTAACAGAAATAAACTATAATAACATTGAAAATGGCATGCAACACTTGATGTTTTGCTTATTTCCACGTTAATGTGATTCTATGTTCTGATCTGATTCATGATGTCAGTATGAATTATTTCCTGAATCTTAATTTGCATGAAAGTTCAATATGAATTTGCATTAATTTTCTTCTTTGACTCCAGGATCAGCGATCATGATTATCTTCACAGTGGCCATGTTCATGATCATGATGTCATATCCTGTGGGAGAGAGGGATTTATTTTTAAACTGAGATATTATTATCATATTTTAGCAGTAATATTTTGGTTATTTTCAGCAGACTGTGGGAATCAACACACGTCACAGACGTTCAGATGAAAATATGGCAGAATATTCCAGTATGAATTGATTATGTGATTGACTGACGTCTGTCAGATCTGATGAAATCTTCCCTGATGGTTGTTCTTCCTCTCCGTTGGTCTCCTCATTGTTTTGCTCGTCTTCACTCTCTTCATCACCTGCGGCACTTTCTCCTTCCTCGCTGCCATCTTCCTCTTCTTCATCCTCCTCATCTCCTCCTTCCTTTTGTTCTCCATCCTCACTCTCTCCATCACCCTCTTCTTCCTCATCTCCATCATCCTCATCTTCTTCCTCTTCTTCCTCGTCTCCATCATCCTCGTCTCCATTTTCTCCTTCCTCTTCCTCTGCTTTCTTCTCTTCGCTGCAGTTTTTCTCGCAGTCGCTCTGAAAAGCATCAGAACTGTTTTGTTTCTGATAAAGGGAAACCTGTTGAACAGCTTCAGTATTTCAGTCTCTGTTTAAAAGGCTAATTGTATTTTGATTAAGATCTAATAATGTCGATGGGTTTGTATGAGGGTTTGTGTTACAGGTACGTTTCGGTTGTATTAAATATCTCAGTATGGAAACAGTAAGTTCTCAGTAATATAGTCAAAGCAGTGTGTTTGTGTGTTTTTGTGAGTGACAGTGTGTGTGTTTGAGTGTGAGTGTGTGATTGTGTTGTGTTTATGTAATTGAGTGTGTGTGTGCACGTTTGTTTGTGTGTGTGTTTGTTTATGTTTGTGTGTTCAAGCGCATTTGTTTGTTTGTGTGTGTGTTGCGTATGTGTGCATGTGAGTGTGTGTGTGTGTGTGTGTGTGTGTGTGTGTGAGTGTGATCATGTTTGTGTTTTTTGTAAGTGTGTGAGCATGTTTTTATGTGTGTGTGTGTGTGTGTGTTTTGTGTGTGTGTGTTTGTGTGTGTGTTTGTTTGTGTGTGTGTGTGTGTTTGTGTGTGTGTGAGTGTGTGTGTGTGTGTGTGTGTGTGTGTGTGTGT